>VZTL01050053.1:0-30895 GCA_013400535.1 Scopus umbretta | reverse complement strand
AAAAAAAAAAAAAAGAACCCAAATCAAAAGAATGCTCCTTTTAGCTCTCCATGACATTCACAGCTCCCACAGCAGACGGTCTAGTGAGTCAATATAAAGTAACAGACTTTCTAACCACACTATTTACTTGGTTCTTTGCAATGGCTCTGAATGAGCCATTAAGGACTGTTGTGTAAATATAGGATTATGGGCTCTTTAAACACATGCTTTTCACTTGCTCTGCCATTATGGGGATCTCTCACTAGCAGGCTCCTACTGACAGACTCTTTGTTAATCCTTCTTTCATAGGAAAGACAGCAATGGTTCTCTGCTCCTTGCTTTGCCATCCACCTGTGTAACTTAAAGAGTGCTAATGGGAGAGCTCTGTCTCTTTTGCTCAGCACATACAGAATTTGTGGTCCTCCCGGGGTTAAAATGATCACAGCAAGAGGGTTACATTTTGGCATCAGCCTAAAGTCACTTCATTAGGCTGAGGCAAACTCTTCATGCATCTCTCCCAGCCTTTTCCAAAGATACTAATGGATTATTCTACCAGTTTATATAAAGACAAGGGTCATTGTTTGCAATCACTATTACACAGTAATTATCTAGTTCAGGAAGGATCCATGTTACATTGAGTCCACATGCCACCACTCATTACAGACTCCAAAACAGCTCACACCACCTTTGAGCAAACTCAAGACTGGTAGTAAAACATCAAACAGCTATGTATAGACATATGTATATGTATAGTGTGGTGGTCAAAGTTACAATCAACAGTCCAGACTGGATTTTCTAGGATGCTGCATTTCTTTAATCATTAACATCAAGTCATATCAATAAAATCTATTAAGGAATAAAATCCTGGAAATGCGGATGCACTCTGTAATCTTCTGCTCTTATTCATTCTCAAAAATACTACATTTTTACAAGATGTTTGGCCATTTGGCCTCGAGCTGTTGGACTTTACATCCTACCAGCAGCAGTGGGAAGACACTGAGGTGAGAGTGACAAGGAGGAACAACTCCAAACACCAAGGATTGCTGGGAGACCTCAAATTGTTAGGAAGGGTGCAGGGAACACCATGTGCTCCTGAACAGCCAGAGGTGTTCTGATGTCTGGCATGAAATTTGGCTTGCCAGCCCCTTCACAACAAGGTCCTGTGGTGGGGGAGGATGGTGAACTAAAAAGGCGGTGACTTAAGAGTCTTTTTATTTGATTCCTACTCCTTTAGGTAACACCACCTGATGCCGGTCACTCTCTCATGCCTTGTGTTGTCTAAAGACAGGCAGAGCAGGGGACACCTCCACCACTGCAGTTCAGAACAAGTGCAAACACTCTCAAGGTTATACACAGCATCAGAGCTTATCTTTAACCGAGATCCCAGAAAGCAGCAAGTTCCTGTATGCTGTTTGCACTGGGAACTGCAGGCTACATGATATAATGCTAAAATACCTCCAGTCACCTGAGTACGTCACTTCCATATCTTCCCTCTGTTCCTGGAGTAACGCTGAGTTTCCTGAGAGTAGGGCAAGATGCAGCCCAGCAGATCCAGTTTTTCTTCCTTTCAGCGCTTCAAGTCTCATTTCAACAGGAATGCTAAGGCTTCTGCTTCACAGGAGCCTCTCGCATCTTAATAATAATCAGATACTGAGCTTCCAAAAAGACATGCTAAGTCTGAGCCTGGGGCTGGCTCCAAAATCTACTGAACTTGAATGAAATATTAACAGTGATTTGGATTAGATGCTTTATCGTTCGACAAGCAAGAGAGAGGGGCTGATTGCTCCTTGCACTCCTAAGGATGTAAATCACCTCAAAGGGGAAGAGAGGAAAAAGCCATGATTTTCCTACTTTCCGGGTCAGTCCTTTAACCTAGTAACTAACAACATTGCCTTCTCCCTAGGATAGCTAGGCCAGTTTGTGCCTCATGTGGGGATATCTCCATATATCTTCTGCATGGGCCAAAGTGAGGATAGCAGTATAGGCCTCAGGGTTTTTATCTTCAATAGACTGAAACCTATATAGACCATGAAATAGACCATGAACTAACTATTAATGCTTCATATTACACCTGATTTTACCTGTGCCCAGAGAGGCCAATTTCTTTTATGGCTCTAATTCATCAAGGCTACAAATGCCAAGCCACGAAGGGTCCTAATCCTACAGACAGCTTTGCTTAAAAGGTAGCAATTAATAACCCCACTGCTTTTCCAATTTCCTATTTAAGTTTTATGTCCTTTATTGTGTGTCCTTGGCAGATATTTTAAGGCTTTTGTCTTGCAGATCTTGAGATGCTTAGAGGTTTGAGATCTCTGTGGCATGAAAATATATAAAGCCATAAGCTCAGAAATGACATAGGCCTTGTTAGTTAGTGGCTGTATAATCCATGTCATCTGTTTTTCTTTCTCTATTTCTGGTGGCTTGAAGCATGTATGGAGTGTGGCGTACTTGAGCTAATAGGCTCGAGCTAGCTGAACATGGCAATATCTAGCCTTGACTTCAGTTCCTTTGAACAACCTATCCAGGAATGATGATGTTGCTGCATGGTCTGTCCATGGAAAAGCCATGGTCTTTTCTAGGATTTTATAAATAATTGAGTCTTTCCTTAGAGGAGGAA
This sequence comes from Scopus umbretta, assembly GCA_013400535.1. Taxonomy (NCBI): domain Eukaryota; kingdom Metazoa; phylum Chordata; class Aves; order Pelecaniformes; family Scopidae; genus Scopus; species Scopus umbretta. The sequence goes on along the minus strand of VZTL01050053.1, from coordinate 28,299 downwards.
CAGACAGAAAGTTATAATTATGCAATCTGAATGTTGACTAGGTGAGATAAAATTCTTATTTTCCTGATACCTGCTAGAAGACTTCTAATGACAAAACGTGCTCAGGATGTCACTTTTACATCACAGCCTAAAGATAGTGAGGCCAGATGTTTTGGACTGGTGCCAGGCTGCTGTATCTAGAATCATAGAATCACAGAATCATAAAATCAGAGAATCATGGAATAGTTTGGGTTGGAAGGGACATTTAAAGGTCATCTAGTCCAACCCCCTGCAATGAGCAGGGACACCTGCAACTATGTCAGGTTGCTCAGAGCTCCGTCCAACCTGACCTTAAGCCCTGTCCAACCTTGTCCTATCTCAGGCTCAGCCAGAATCCCTCACAGGGATCAGCACTGTAGCTGCAGTTGCCTACGGTGCAAGACACCACTTGGGGCTCTGTGGAGAACTTGTTGGGAAGATACTGAAATCTCCCACTAATGCACTTGTTTAAAACTATTTCAGCCTGTTTGCTTGTGGGAGACCTCGGCTGGTCCAAGGGATCAGAATGCAAGTTTAACATTGACCTTGAGCAGATACCTGTGTACCTTTGAAGAGGCCGGAGAGTCCCGAGAAGAGCTGGGTAAACAAGATTCAGTAACTGCCAGACTGCAAGTAGAGAAAGCTTATTGAAGTTACAACAAAGAAAAAGTCATCTAATTATGAACTGTTGGTTTTTGAGTGAGCCAAGAGTGAGCCATTCATATATGGACACGCATTCTTAAGAAAGATATAAAAGGGCTTGTTTAAACAATAAAAGGATCACTCTTTTTTGAACAATTGCTCTGTGCATGTATGTCGTGTCCGTCTCTACAGCAACATTTGCTAGTGTTCCCAGCAAGGATTTGGAGTAGATCTGAAGTCTCGCTGGACTTTTCACTTTAGTTCAGTGACCCGGCAGGCTGGCATCTCAAGGAGTATGCTTTCTAATCAGCCAAATAACAGCATGCTTTGTGTCACAGGGAAACCTGACAACATCACAGCAATTAAAAGTATCTTCGTAGCTCTACTGAAGTTCCATCAAAAGAACTATTCAAGCTCTTGAAAACAGCTCATAAATTTTACAAGGGAGGAACAGCTGGAGTTGGCATCAGGGAGTGCTGTTGTTTTGGCTTGCAGATACAATAATTCCCTAGTAATAAAAAAAAAAATCTGCTACACATGTGCTAGTCTCATGAATGTGTTTCCAGGGTTTTTTCCTGTCTTTCTCCCCCCTCATTTATTTGTGGGTGTTTTGAATTTGGGTGATAATTTTGGAGTTGGAAATGTTTTTAGTGGTTTCATTTAAAAAGCAAAAGGGAAAGAAAAGGTGATTTCTTTTTCTCTGTTGTGTTAAAAATAATTTCTGACCCTAAGAAACAAATGCACAAACAAACAAACAAAAAGCCATGAAAGCTTTGATCTACAGAAAAGAAAACTGACTGGTATTTAAAGAAGAAGGAGAATAAGGAAAGCTCTTTCTCTAAACACTTTACTGATCAGAAAATAACATCTTCTATCATTCTGAGTTCTGCATTTGGAGCCTCAGGAGCAGAACTATCTTTATGGATAGGAAAAGCAAGAACCCACTTATTTTAGGAAGAACTTAGAGGTAACAAAAAAGCCAATTTGAAGTATCATATACATTATTTAGTGCCATTAATTCTTACAGAGTAACTTTCCATTTTACTGGGGAATAAGGAAATTGAAAAGAATGCATAACAAAATTTATTGCTTCCTGCTCAGGATATAGATCCATAGGCCCTATCTAGAGGATTCTTGTACCCATGGATAAGGCAGGGAGCCACTACACAGACAAAGGGATCTGCCTGCAAAAGGTAGATCTTGCTTGCATACAGAGTTTCTCCCATCAAATGGTATGTGCTGAGATGTAGGTATTTCTGGGTCAGCAGGTCACTCTCCTCTCTAGGTTGCCTTGCCTGGTTCTTGCCAAGAAGCATAATGGGAGCCCAGCACCTCATCTCTGGTGCAGGCCAGTAGCTGATGCCTAGGGAACAGGATAGAGGCTGCAGGATTATCCTCCTTCAAACACTGCACCAGACTGTTTGTAATTCTGGGAGTTTCTGAGTCCAAGGTGGCACCTCCGTACTTAATGATTCTTAGTGGATTTTGTTTCTGTGGATTTACCCAGGCAATCTTTTGCACCCCTGTAAACTTTCAGCATCCACAGGATCCATATCCTGCAGCTCAGCTCCACAGAAACAGAAGAACCTCTTCACTGTTTTTGTGCCAAATCTGCAACCTGATAGCTTGGCGCCTTGTACTAGAAAAGGACTATTGACCCTTATTCACCTCCTCCAAGTTACTGGGGATTTGGCCAATCAAATCTGGGATTCTCTGCTTCTAGAAAAACTGACTCTTCAGACAAGATATAAAACCAGGAATCTGTCCCAGGTGATCAAGGAGTAAAATGAGATGTTTCAGGAAGTCTTCAGAAGGCTGCTGGGCTTGAGTTGCTTTTGTCTCCTACTGCAGCAGGTCCTTCTGAAGCTCTCCTACCCCAGTGAGAGCATAGGTCCTTCCCAGAGAATCACAGAGTCTAATTCAGATATGGACAAGGCAGAATGCACAAAAGCAGACACAAGTCTGAGAAGTGATGGACCCTGGTCTTTTCTGGAAAACTGAAGACGATCTGGGAAGGAGACAGGGCTGTTTAGCACTCAAGGAAAGGGATGAGCAGTGGCTCACATTGAGGGACAGCATGATCCAATGGAAAGGGCTTCAGTCTGGGGATCCAGGATGACTGGGATCTCATCCCAGCAGTAACCCTGGCTGGCTGGCTTGTATTGGCTTTCACATTTTTTCCCTCAGTGTGAAATAGAAAGGCTGATACTGATTCACCTTCAGAAAGTGCTATGAAAGCTATAGATTAAAAGTGCAATGGAAAAGTTAAGCAATATTAATGATTATGAAGCCACAAGGTTCTCCAAATAGAAGATGCTAAAAAGTACAAAGTGCTATTATATTTTTATTAAAAATGTTATAGCCAGGTATTCTCCTCCCTTTCATTGAATGTGTCCAACTTCCTTCCTCACTGATGGAAATTGAATTACTTGCAGTGTTTTGTACTGAATTTTTTTATTATATTCTAAAAAAAAAGATACTAATAATATAGATCCAATAATTAAATTGCCACCAGAAGGTGATAAGTCATGAATGGAACAAACAAAGAGAATAAAAGGGAAGAGGAATACAAAGAAATGTATTATATGACCAGCATATGGAATATTAAAGGGAATAAAGAAAACATAACCCCGATAATAAAGTCAGAATAATGACTTTGACAGTTTATGTTCAAGGCACCATCTGGGCAAAGAAATGCTTTTCGAATTGCTGGTGTAACTCTTGCCCTCCTGAACTTCAGGGCAGAATTTTCCTCTGATCTGCATTTTCATAATTTCCTAATTCTTTATGGCTAGCTACTGCTTCTGAAGGTATTTTGTACCTACAAAGTTCAAGGAGCTCCACTTGTGTGTCTTTTGCTTTATCCTGTTTTTCTTCTGGCTTTGTGGAAGAGCAGAGAAGGAAGGATTAAGGGCTGGTGGGATGCCCCCAGCTGTGAGCTTTCAGGCTCTGCTGCAGGGAAAAGGCTGGAGAGCAGGGTGCTGGCATGGTGGGCTGGGTTGGGAGTGTATCTAGCTCTCTTGCTTTGGGGAAAGGGAGGGTGGTGGCCCTATTGTGGCTCATGCTAGAGGAGGCTTTTAGGGTTTGTTCCTTGCTTCTAGGCAGGCTGTGCTTGTAGTGGAGACAGCTGGCTCTGGGCTACTTTGATATCTTTCATAGGGCTGGTAGGGCAGGGGAAAGTGAGGCCTGTTGCATAGCAGTTTCAGGATAGTGCTAATCTTCCTGGCTGAAGCCATGCTGGGGTTCTGCTCTACAAGCTGGGGCAGCAGGATATGCAGGTTTTGCTCCCTCTTGCTGCCTCCTGAGCAATCCCTTTGTGCCTTGAGACACAGCAGCCAATATTGCAAAGCTAATTTTCCAGCTCTCAGTCCTTTGCAGATGTTCCTATTAAGTTAGGATCCTTAGCTGACTGCTTCAGGGCATATTTCTTGCTGCTTTAGGATTCTTAATCTTACTACTTTAGGCTTCTTAACCACAGCAGAAATCAGGCAGGAAGAGGGAATTGGTATTAAGGGTTATTCAGATAACCACAAGCTGCATAGAGCCCCATTCATAGAGATGTTTTCATTGACAGTTTTTCCATCTGAAATCTCATGGAAGTAGCTAGAAGTAACCATTCAGATGCTTCCTGTTTCTCAGGTAAGCCCTGTAACTCACCCAGGTTTATAAATCAAATCAGTGGTGATGAGCAAAGTCTAGACTTCAGGTTTTCTGGATTCATTAGGATACTGTGCCTTTGCTTGATACATGAATGTGAGGCAGGGGCTCCCTTTCAGCTGAGACAGTGCAAGACTTATAAGGCAAGCCAGACCATGGATTTCCTGAAGCCTGTTGCTATGCTATTGAAAACTGCAAACTGAGGAGCAGGTGTAAACCAGCTTTCTCTTGATGGCAACCAGGGATGGTGCTACAGTTTGGGGGTATGTGGCAGCAGATAGGGATGTACCTTGGTGTCCCATGCTCAGCAGCTGGCTTTGCAAACCAAAAGAGCAGCTGCCCTGTTTGCCTGGATGTGGGGCCTCAGCCCTGCCAGCTGTGCCTGGAAACCTGCAGCAAGTTCTCTCTTGTTTCAATTTGTGCTTGAGATCTGAGGATGAAAGCCAGGAGGGTGAGACTTAACCATGACAGAAACCACAGGAGAGCCTGCAGTGATGGGTCATGTTAGCTGAACCAGACTGCGAGGCTGGCATTGGTTTGGTTACAGAGGACTGATCTATTTTTTTTTTTTCCGATGTGGCAGACAGTAAATGCTGCAAGTGGCTGTTTGCCAAGACAGAACTTAAAAATAACAATCATTCCCAAGTGCGTCTTCTTCCACTCATGCTAAGATGTTATCTTGCCAGCATGTAAGAATGGCACAAAACATTCCGACTAGATGATTTTAGTTTCTCTTGGTCTTCACCCTGACATGAGCAAAGCAAAAAGCCACTAAATTCTGGAAGGCAAAGGAGGGAATAACAAGGGAGAAAGAGGAAAACAGCCTTCCTTAAAGTGCCTGTGAGGGATTTGGTCCTTTGAAACCCATCTATTGAGAAGAGCTATAGCCCTGGGAGGGATGGGGTGAATCTATTTGTGCTTATACACTGTTCCGAATATCTAGAAACTTGGACACAGGAGGAGGTGAAATTGTTTGTATTTATGTAACGATTGCAAACCACAAAAAACTATTTGTCTCCCTCATTACTGAGACTTCTGAGAGCAATATACACACCATGTGCTGTCTTGCTCTGTTTCCCTTGAGCTGGGTCTGGGCTTTCAGTGGTGAGCTGTAGGTGAAATGAGCCTGGACCCCCTGGTAGGAGGGGCGATGCCAGCCGCTGGGTGCTTGCTGCCTTCGGACACCCATGTGCTCCATCCACCGTGCTGCCTGCCATGCACCATCCAGCATGGGGCAGACATGTGACCTTGAAATTTCTCAAGGTCATACATTGTCCAAGGAGGGGATAACTAAGCGAAGAGACCCCAGCAAGTAGGTCCCCATCTGCAAAGGCCGTAGCAGCAGTAGGAGACACGAAGAGCAAATCTGGGAGCCGGTGCTGATAAAGAGACGGGTGAAAGGCACGCTGCCTCCACAACCTTCCTTGTGTCGGCAGGGCTCTTGGCAGCGGGAGGCAACCACTCTGCTAAGTTATAATAAATGGTGCTTTTGATTGAATTCGCATCAATTTCCCTTTAAGAGAATTCCCTTTAAAAAGAATAATAACCCTTTTTTTGAGACCTGAGTGTCAGCAGAAGAAGCTGGGCTTGTTTTCACATTTTAGCTGCGAAACAGTATCGGGTGGCACCATCTGATTCCTTTTCTTACAATTCTTTTGTGTCTTTCCTTTTGTAAGCAAAAATGAGCACATTCAGGCATGAGAGAAAGAAGTGAAATCAGATTGTATTGCATTTCTTTGGCATATATGGTGCAAAGCAAGATTTTTTTCTCCCCTTAACTCCTGAAATTTCAGATAGCCTGAGAAAAAATACCAGCACGTACAAAAATGGGGAATCAACTTTCCATCAAAATGCTATTTAAAAAATCCCATAAATGTAAGTCGCCTTTTTATGCAGTTAATTTTTTTTTCTTTTATCATTCCTCAGCTCTGTTTTCAGGTTTTCTATGCACTTTCAGATGAGCCCATGTCTTATGAAAGTAATGTTTTGTTAATGGAGATCATCAGCAGTTCTAGCAGCAGGAACTAAACTGAGTATTTCCTTCCCCAAAACAGCTCTGCTAATTTACTTCAGTCTAAAGTAAAATTGAAAAGATATTCTTTCAGTAAATTGTAAATTCATCCCAAAAAGCAGAACTTCAAGGGAACTAAAACTGCTCAGGTTACACTGAGAAAATGATTTAGGCTGAATAAAGAAGAGCAGGGCAAAGCTGTAGGCAAGTGTGACACACTGCATTTCAAGACCTTCAAAGGGAAATAAATATTTGGAAATGTTGCAGTGTTTCATTTTGAAGTTATTTTTAAGGGAAACTTTTTGTTTCAAAATGGTATTTTCCATTTGAAAAAATGAATCTTCAAAAAGAGTTTTAAAGAAATAAGGGTCAAACATTCTGAATTATTTGTTTCAGCTCAAATGCAGCATTTTGAGTTAGCCCCCAAATTATTTTTTTCAGGAAGTTGAATCCTTCCTTCTGCAAATGCTCTGTTTCAATTTGACTCATGCATATTTTTTCGCCATGAAATTTGGGGGTTTGCAACATAACAGAAAAGGCTCTTTTTATCCCTCCACCTGCCAAAGCCTCAGTTATCCAGCCCTCACACATGCACACCACTTCTAGGAGATGCTGAAGCCTGGCCAAAATCATTCTCTGCTTCTCCATTCCGCAGCACTCCAGAGAGCTTTGCCAATGTGGCATAATGCCAGCCTGTGCTCCACTGTTTTCCCATTCTTCAGTCCTTGGTGAAGCTGTTCCAGGAACCTTATTCCTGACCCACTGCCCATTTATCCATTCCCAAATGACCAGTCCTAGCACATCGCCTGCAGCATGATTCCCCTGTGCAGCTGCGGTTTCCCAGACTCAGTCCCATGCACTCCTCACCATACCAAAAAGTGAAGGTTGTTTACAAGAAGCTCACTGGTACTATGGCTGAATGGTGCTGTGTTTGGGATTTAGTGGTTTAGTGGCATGGGCTCAAGATGGGACCCTTATGAAGTCAAGGTCCCTTTGAATCTCAGCTCTAAATGGGGCCCCTAGGCTTTATTCCAGTTGCTGGACCAATTCTGCCACTGCAGCACTCCCCACCCCCTTCCTGCCTCTGCTCCAAAGGCACTGCACCTCTTCACACCAGCCAAAAAAACCCATGCATTTTTCTAGTGTCTGCCAGCATTGCTCCAAGATCTGAACAAATCTCAGGACAGGGCAACAGGCAGCTCAGCTGCACCTGCTAAGATCCAGCTCAGAGCTGATTTTATAAACATTAGCTGATAAACCCACCCTTACTAGGGTGATGGGTGTCTACATGTGTATGAGAAAGAGAGATTAATCATTCCAATCATAGATCAAGAGCTGCTCTTAGGATCTGGGACCACATCAGCATTTTATCCATCCTCAGTCTGAAGTAAACTTCTGGCTCTTTCTAAAGCCTCTCTATGCTGTAGTGGTAGGGATGGCTTTTTGGATGCCCAGTTTGTTCTGGGCAGATGTCTGGTATTTTACCATCTTATCAGCAAAAGTGTGGTGATTTCACAGAAAGCCTGATGTAATTTTTAAGTTGTATAAGTTTTGCAGACATAACTTTCTCCTTTCTTAGTAGAAAAATACTGTATTTTTCAAACATAAAAAGAAGTTGCTCTCAACCCAGGAGGTACCTCCTAAGAGCCACTTCCCAAGTTTTCACTATCTCCGATTATACAGTCTTGACATGAATCAGCCAGCACAGCTTTCTACAGCACAGCCTTGCCTGAGGTGGCAAAGGGCAGTACATTAACTTCAGCATTGGTAGAAGTTTAAGGGCAATGGTTTTAAGCAAGCACATTAACAAGTTAGGAGGACTGCTCTGCTAGACACCGGGATAAAGGGTTATTTCTAAAGGCATTGAAAATAATAGCCATGCTGCATTTTTTTGCTTTTACCTACCCTCCTTCACCTGGCTGCCCTCAAGCAGCTGGGGACTCCCTGCTTTGGGGTTTTCAGGATTGTGAAAATATGGATTCCATGCCCTTGTCAGACCACCCCAGTGAAGTCCTGTCATCGCTTTATGCCTCAGTTTCCCCAAGAGAAAAAAGAACATGGAGATACCAGTGCCCTCTGGTGAAATGATGAAAAAAACCTGTAGAAGTATCTAAATGAAAAAACAGTGAGAAAACAACATGTGAAAATGAATCTGAAACTCTATTATTATGTGCCCTCCTCTATGCTAATTATTTTGTGTGATGCAAGGATTGACTACCAGGCTTGTTAGGCGCCTGCAGGTACTTGGGTGATTTTGGTGCTCTAAGAATAACTGTGTTCACCTCTGATCTAGTTTTTCAGTCTGGTCTTTCACTCCTGCTCTCGATGAGAGGAGATAGTCCCCAGCTCTAAGCTTTAACACGACTCATATCATTCAGGAGCTGCTGCTGTGAGATTGCTATCCAAGATGAAATAAATCTCACAGGAACAAGCAAATCTGGGAGACTTTTGCAGAGCAAGGCAAAGCCCCAGAGATATTTGGGGCCTGCAATGAATCAAATCTGCCTTCCTCATCCTGCTCCCCCAATCAGTAAAACTCAGCTTTGCTAACCTGCCTCTGATCCCAGGATGCTTTTGTTTGACCTTACCCACACTCACGTCATTGCCATGAAAAGCTTGGATGTGAATTAACACTGAAGTCTTGGGTGTACCTTATGTTCTTAATGGACACTTGCACAACCTGCTGTGTGCTTTCACACCCTTCTTCAGCAGGCGAAGATTCCTCTGGCTTCACAGAAGAGGACAAGAAAGAACCGGGAGGGAAAAATCCTTCCCAGTTGCCCCCTGTCCCTTCACAATAAAGTGCTAAAAGGAAATCTCTCCGTTTTTTTTACCAGTCACAGTCTGGAAGAGAGAAGAGCTGTTTTGACTCCCTCCCAAGCACTGCGGTCTTATTGTTCATGCAGTGCTCGGTGTCCAAAATATCCAGGGGGCTGGCAAGGGCTGCTGGAGGCAACTTCTGTGTGGAGCTCAATGGCAGTGGAGCGTGAAGGAAGAGCAGCCCGCGCTGGCCAGTGAGGCAGAACACGCCGGCACACCCCTGACACTGCCCTCCCTGGCATTATTATCGCAGGAGGGGAGAAAGGGATTTTTGTCAGCTGCTCAGAGGGGAATGCAAGGGCTGCATCTGCCTTCTGTCGCCTGCATCCTTTGGTTGGGGCAGCGGGTGTTACTGATGGCAAAGAGGGACTGATGACTGCTGCTGATCTGGGAATGTTACTTACTGATTTTCCTGGCATACCTGGAGGTGGATATGGTGTAAGCACTAGTTTAATTGCATATCTATGTAGACACTGATGTTTATTTGCCATCTTGTTGCCATCTTGAAGCACAGCTAATGAAAAATGTGTTCAGACTGACTGCAGGTATGCAGCCTTCTTCATTGTTGGATAAGAAGCTTCACAGAACTGAAATAAATAAATAAATAACATTGACATGACCAGACATTCTAGACATTTTTGGCCTCTGAAGGCATATGCTTAATTTAGCCCTGCAGTAAGTCCAGGTGCGTGCCCAAATACAGCTGATTAGCCAATGGGGCAAGCACTTACCTAATTAATTGTGGAGTGAGAGATTCTGCATACAAAGCAAGTGTGCAGTTGTGCATCTGTTTTATAGATGGATTTGCACATCTCTAGTGCTATACAAGTCCTTCAGTAATACACCAGTTCTTGAGCACATATGCAGAGGAAGATGTTGTCTTCTGCCACCATCCACAAGCCTGGTACTCAAAATCAACTCCAGGAGCCCCAGGCTGGTGAGACTCTGCTCCAAATTCTGTGATGTGTACAGAAGTCAAATTCTATACCATACATATTGTCACCTGTAATTCTGTATATGCCCATGTCTGCATACAGATATTTCGTGCTTTTAAGAGAGCTGAACAAAATGGATGCAGTGAATTGAGGTGGAAATCTGCCAGCTTTGGTCTAATCAACCTCTGTGACTTCCTCTGCAAATGGTACAGGCATGTGGCATCTCTTCACCCATCTTCAAGTGCAGCCACCCCAGGCCTGGTCTGAAAAAATGTTTTTCCATGGATTACAGTCCTGCACAAAAGCGTAGGACAGGAAATGACGGATGTGCCTTCCAGTTTATCAACACACTCTGTTACAAGAAGGGTAGGAATGGTAGATGCTGAAGTGATGAACTGATACATAGCAGGAACTGAATTCATCTCTGGAAACAGGCAAAGGAGGTCAAAAGGAGAAGACTTGACCCAAACCTTGTTTCAAAATTTAAACTTGAATCAAATATCCTCCCAGTTATTTTCCACATTCACAAGTTTTCTTTCCCTGTCCTTTTACTCCTAGTGCTCTTTGAAGCACAAAAAAAGCAGTGAAAGCCAGTGAACATGACTGCCAGGACCTGTGCCTTTCCAGCTTCATAACCAAATCTTTTGAAAATCCTCAGCAGAATGGTCCCCATCAAATCCTTTTGCAAATGCTGTGCTTGACTCCAAGGCCACTAGGGTAGGATGGAGGAATTTAGTAAATGTCTCATGGATATGCAGTGCAGGAGGAACCAAACTCACAGGCTGCGGACATCCTCATCAACAAGCTGCAGCGGTTTGATTAAATCCTTCCAAGCAGCCGGAGATAATAACACTATGAATAGAGCTTCCTAATTTCATTTCCCTAGCACCACAGAGCAGGTGTATTTCCATACACAGGTGCAGGACCTTTGATGCAGTGGTTTTAATAATCAATAGAGATGAAGGCAGAGCTTACCCTATGTGTCACTGAAAATTTGGGAGTTAAGTTCAAGAGACACCAAATCCCTCTTACTGGTGTTTCTGCAGTGGCACAGAGAGCAGGCTGGTGGGCACTGAGAATGACTGATGGTATTTCTGACCAAATGGCGAATGGTGATTTATGGACAAGCCACTGTCCAAGCCGTACATGCTATACTGGAGAAAAAGAAATGGATTCAGTTTCAGACCTCTTGGAAGGTGCGGGCCAAAGCCTTTCATTAAGTTAGCCTCTTGGATGTGGGCTGTCAAAACATTTTAACATCTGCGTGTGACCTCCAAGCATTTTCCTTTCCCTTCACTGCCTGCTCCAGCCCCAGACCTTCCTTGCAGTCAAAACTGACAGCATTAGCCATTAGAATCACTTTTTGAATTAATTACCCAGAAATATGCTTTCAAATCTTCCACTCCATGTAACAGCAAATTAAAGGGCAGCCTGGGTGGGGTTTTACACATCCTGGTTTGGCTGCCCCTTCCCAGCTAATGTGACCATTAACACCCCGGCTGCAGTGTCGGCCACTGCTCTCTCTTCCCTGCTCTACGCTTGCTGAGAAAAAAAAAGGCAGAAAGTGCTTTTATTTTGCAAACTTTTAAAGTAAGTTCAACACAACATTGATGGAAAGACCAGAGGGCTGGTCCAGGAGACAAAGGCCCCTGATGAAGCAGTGCCTGGCCTCTTATCTGGGTAGAGACCTTGGGATATTCCTTTCTGTCATTCAGGTGTCCCTGCAGTGACCTGGCAGGTCGGTTTCCCATTTCTCCATTCCTCACTGCCCTGCAACTCTGCTCTTACCAGGAAAAAGCATGTCAGGCTGGTACCCAGGCTTGGCAAGGGTGATTGTGTGACTAGCACAAGTGATCCCTTAGCAGCACTGAGGCATCTTCTCCTTCTTTTCTGCAAGCTCCCCAAGGGGACACGTAGAGCACAAGGACAACTTGTATCGTGGGTACCTCCATGCTGATGACTGTTGTTTGTTGCTCAAAGTTTGTATGTCTCTGGAGCAATAAGCAATAGCACCAAGCTCTGACCTTCTCCAAATCATTCCTGTGCCTTCAGCAACCAAATTTTTCTCAGATCAAGGGTGGAGGCACTAATGCGATGATCCCTCAAACACAGGCATAAGTAGTGACCAGGCATGTGTGTAGGCCAACACTAGTTCTGTGTTTGCTCTCCCATTTAATCTGCATTTTTCTCATTCTAAGGATCAAGTAAAGAAGCCTGGCAAATAGTTTTCATCATTAATTTAGGAGCTTTGTGAAATATTTTTCAGGTATTTAGAATTTTTTTAAGGCAAGTATTTAAAATTCAAACTCAGTTGAATGCCTAATTTGTATAAAGAATTACCACAGAATTACCACAGTTCACTCCATACCCATTCCTGCCCACAAAATTGGCAAAAATCCCCTCCAAAGCAAGTAAACTGACTTTGATTGACATGCTTTTCCTCTCTGTATTTTCTTGAACTGTTGAGATCTGTTGCACTCTGCTGATGGTTTAGATACAAACATCACCTTGTCTGAAAGTGGGCAATTAGCTTTTCCTTGGTGGGTAACTCTTCCACCACATGCTCTGCCTGACAGCCCCTATTCCCACATGGACACAGGAAAACCAGAATGCTGTCTCTAGCTCAGCAAGGGGGCTCCAGGCAGCTGCCCCCAGGGGTGGAGAGGGATAGACAGGTACCTGCAAGGACGGGGTGGCCTCAGGGAGTTAGAGGAAGCCTGTGCGAATGACACCTGCAGCTGCAGCAGCACAAGAGGAATAAATGAAGGGCATAATTTCTGCCAGTCCTGCTAGGTGATGTGATTGCTAGAAATGCTTAAAATAATTTTTGCTCACTTTCTTCTTTCTCAAATTCCCTCCACCCTTGATTTTTGTCTTTCCTAGAGCAGCCTCTTGCAAACACTCCCTCTGCAGAGGTAACGGAAGGGAGCAGGGCTCCCTGAAGCAGAAGAAAAGAAATCAAAGGACTTGGGGAGAGAAAGGAAAATAAATAAATAAAAGGGCTTGTTTATCTTTTTATTAATAGCACAGTAACATTCCCAAGGGAATAGGCCAACTGTGACTCTAATCCAGCCATGCAAAGCTGCATCCCTGACTGTTTGGATTGTGTTTCTTTTTTCTCTTCTCTTTTCCAGGGTTAACTACCGGGAAAGAGACATTTAATTCTCGCCTCCTCAGATCTCCCCATCCTTCCCCAGTGAATGACACACAACCTGAGTGTTTGCCCTCAGACCACAGAGCCAACGCTGAGTTGTCCCAGTTGCTGCCACATCCATCCAGGCTCAGTGACACTCCCAGGCTGTACATGAAGGAGGACAGGGCCAAATCTGCCACATTGCGTGGTACAGTGAGTCAGTTAATGACAACAGTGGGTGGTTTTAATTCATGTTTGTGTGAAGGAACATTCAGCTGGGTCAATGACACTGCTCTGTTGTCACCCATGGAAAATGAACATAACCTACGCACTGCCCAGCAGCAAGATGGCCTCCTGACATGTCTTGAAAGGGAAGCAGGAAGAGCTAGCTGTGATGGGCCGATAGGCTTTGAAATGCATCCCAGGGAAGGGAATGTAAGAGCTACCAATATTCATATGAAAAGTGGCCTTGGCCTGCTCTATCTGCGATAGTGGTGCAGAACACTGGCCAGCTTAATGACACCATCCCACTGCAGTGACATCCACCAAGGACTTGCTCACCAGCCCCAAAGCCCTGCCACAGCAGGACCCTCCGCGATGGAGTTTCTGAAGCATATTTTGTGCTTGGGCTCTGGCCTGGAAGCTGAAGACTTTTATTTTGGGATACCTGAGGGAGGATTTTCAAAGGCATGTCTAATCAAAAGTCAAAGGGAATGAAGAACCTGACCTTGCATGCAGCTTTGCCTCTCTCCCCAAGCTGCTATGGCTTCCCTTTCAGGAAAGCCTTATCCATCCTGCTTAGTAAGGAATCTGGTTTGTAGTCATCAGGGGTTTTCTTGAAAGAAGCAGTGGCAGTAGTCACCTGCAATGTCCAAGTCCACCTTCAACTGTGGCACAGCTAGGAGCTGCAGCAAAGTTGACATGGTAGAGACAAGGTCAGCCTTGACATGGGTCACAGCAGTTATATTAATTAAATGAAATAGTAGTAGTTTTGTCAGGGTCTCACATACTCTACCAACCTACCTTTGCTCAGTTGACCAATCTTGCCACAAAGTCCTATGGCTTCCTGAGCAGGTTATCAGGATCTGACCTTCTGCACGGGAACAGATGGCAAGTGGTTTTGAATGAGCAGCCCCAAATATGCAGTGGAAAGCACAGTTTCCCAAAAGTCATGGTGAAGGGAGAGGAAAGGGCTGCTCTGAAGTGTTTTTTAAAGCTCCTAACTAGGGGTAGGAGAAAAGCAAGAAAGGATAAGTGTTCAGGTGGGGAAAGAGGAAGGAAAAACTGCATCTTAGTGCCTGGGATATGGTATGTCTCTGAAACTGCTGAGAGGGATGTAGTCATCTCTGCAAATCAAGATGAGCTGGCTGGCCAATGAAGCATGCCCAGCATTTTATTTCTCATATTGTTTGGAGATAGGGATTCAGCTGAGTGCATTCAGCAAATAAAGATCAAATAACCTGCTGTGAATAATGTTTTAAACCCGGGTTCCTATCAGGATCTAGTTATAAGCCCATATACTCCGTTGGATAAAAAATAAGTTACACATGGCTGGAGGCAGTATTACTTTCTATGGAAGATGAAATCTGTTTTGAAATAGAAAATGTTTCGTGATTCCCCCCTCCTCTTTTTATTTTTTTGGAAGTCATAACCGCACAAAGCTGCCTGACAGAGAGGGTGGAGGAGGGTCCACTAATATTTCACCTGCCGCCTCTGGGTCCAGAGTTAAGGATTTATGCTAAAAGAGGGGGTGAGTCCTGGGAGGTGAGATGGAGCCCACGTTGCCAGCTGGTTTGGCTGTTTTGCCTGGAATCAAGTTAACCTCTGTTGCACTAAGCTCCTTAGCAGTGCAGAGAAACAAGCCCCTGATGAGCTGATCCTTTGCTTGCATGATGATAATCAACACCTTGGCTGCCAGCCACAGGAAAAAACCACCAGTTGCTGCTGTTCTCTCTCTTTCACATGCGCACCTGAACCAACTCACAGCTTCACGGCATAGGGGAATTTCTACTGAGTTGTTTGGGCCAGATGTAGATGCTGATGCTTGCTTTTGAAGAGCACTGCACTGCACAAATAGTCCTGCTTATTTTAATGAAGGTGTTGATGGAGAAAAGTACTGTTCCACAGCAACATGGCAAGGTAGCCCCTTCTCTTTTCAAGGATAGTCAGCAATAACCCATTGCTGCATGTGGAAAAACACACTAGAAAGATAGAAAATGGCTACTGAAAATGTTCATAGCTATTTCAGAACTACTTTCCTTAGACTGTGGCATTTCACTTGACCTGGTTGTTTTGTTTTCCTTTCTGTGTCCTTCGCCTTTTCTCACATGAGCCAAAGCTTCTGATTTTTAATGGGTCTAAAAGAGTTGCAAAAAATCTACATAAACCCTTGGTATTCCCTCTTCAATAGTCCTTCAGCCAGACAGATGGTTGAAAATTTTCCCTCTAAAATGTTTTTTTTTTTAAAAGACATGTTTATTGTGTGAAGTATCTGCTTTGCAGCAAAACTTCAATTATTCCTCACAAAAACAAATATTAAAAAATGAAAACATTTTGACTGCAACCCTAAATACATCAGCCAAAAAAAAAAATCCAATCCCCAGTGTGTGTGTGTGTTTGTGTCTCTATTAAAACACTTTGATTTGGAAATGCTGCCACACAGGGGATTTTGTCAGAGCAATTCTTGTTCTCTTTCCCCACCATGGACCGAATTCCCTATATCTGCTGCCTCCTCTGTTGTGGGACATGGCAGAGGCTCCTGGGGGCATTGCCTCCCATCTCCAAGGGAGAAAACCCTCAGAGAAGGAGAGTGAGCAAGAGGTCTCACCTACAAAGACAGTGGGAGCCTGAAGTGATTGAAGTCTGACTTGCATTGGATACCACAGGGACGTTATTAATGTGAAATATCTCTGCTTGTGGTTATGATATTTCAGGGTTTTAATTTCCTTTAAAATACTGAATTTAGAAAAAAAACACGCTTTTTATACTTCCATTGATTGTTTTTAAAGCCAAGAGTTGCAAATTTCTCAAGCAGCTTTAGTCGCCATGATTTCTAATTAAATATTTTTTTTAGCCACTGCACCTCAGGTACCCTTTCCAACACAAGCCTGGAGATTCAAACACAGATGACCAGGATATATTTCCTTTGTTTCAAGAGCAACGAGGGAAGACCAACCTCTAACCTTCAAATACTGCTCTGCAAGTGTTGAGTACTGACTACTGGAGTGTTTTGCTGGATGCTGAGAAGATGGGGAAGATGGGACATATTCCTGCTTATAAGAAAGTGCTCATATTTGCTTGTCCATGAAGTTCAAACTGTTCTGCAAGGCTGTGCTGCTTTTGGCTGACATAGAGTTAATTTTCTTCATAGTAGCTAGCATGAGGCTATGTTTTGGATTTGTACTGGAAACGGTGTTTGATAATCTAGAGAATCTAGAGATGTTTTCATTATTGCTGAGCAGTGCTTACACAGAGTCAAGGCCTTGTTTTGCTTTTGTTTGCATGTGCGGCTTTTGCTTTGCCTGTTAAACTGGCAGCACAGAGGTAAACCCATCTGGGCTGCCACATTGTGGCAAGATATTGTTGCCTTGACAGAGAACCTGGTTGTAAAAGTATGTCACATAGATGCTCATGTNAAAAAAAAAAAAAAGAATATACAGAACAAGTGATGCACAATGCAATTGCTCACCACCCGCTGACTGATGCCCAGCCCGTTTCCGAGCAGCGATCGCTGCCCCCCCGGCCAACTCCCGCAGTTTCTATACTGAGCGTGACGCCATATGGTATGGAATAGCCCTGTGGCCAGTTGGGGTCAGCTGTCCTGGCTGTGCCCCCTCCCAGCTTCTTGTGCACCTGGCAGAGCATGGGAAGATAAAAAGTCCTTGACTAGTGTAAACACTACTGAGCAACAGCTAAACCATCAGCGCGTTATCAGCACTGTTCTCATAGTAAGTCCAAAACACAGCACTATAGCAGCTACTAGGAAGAAAATGAACTCTGAATTAAGCTGAAACCAGGACAACTGGCAAGTGCTAAGAACACAGGAAGGAAAATGAGACACATTTCTTCACTCCTTCCAGACTGGCTGACTGCTGGGAAGGAGACAGGGACTGCAGGTGTACTCATCCCTGCTGACACAGATTTATTCTGCCCATGCTCAAAGCTGACCAGCACCCATCTCACTGCAGTACAATGGCATGGAGCCCAAGCAGCTAAATAAACCCAGCCTGGCAGCACAGCATATTAGCTCTGGCTCAATGCCATCCTGATGTGGTCATGCAACTCCTGGTCAACTCAGCATCTCATCAGCGCTTGCTCATGTCTCCTCAGTGGACCCAAGGCAGACATCTTTCATGCTTTGCTCCTCCTCTCTCAAGCTGTCCTGATTTCAGCTGTTTACACTAGTCAAGGACTTTTCAGCTTCCCATGCTCTGCCAGGTGCACAAGGAGCTGGGAGGGAATGCAGGCAGGACAGCTGACCCAAACTGGCCACAGGGCTATTCCATACCATCTGATGTCAAGCTCAGTATATAAACTGGGGGAGTTGGCTGGGGGGGCAGCAATCGCTGCTCGGGGACAGGCTGGGCATTGGTCAGTGGGTGGTGAGCAATTGCATTGTGCATCACTTGTTTTGTGTGTTCTATTATTATTATTTTCTCTGTCTCTGCTGTCCTATTAAACTGCCTTTATCTCAACCCACAGGATTTTTTTTTGGTTTTGTTCACCCCCACCCTGGTTCTTTCCCTCATTCCACCGGGGCAGGGGGAGGGTGAGTGATCGGCTGTGTGGTGCTGGGTTGCCGATTGGGGTTAAACCACAACACAAACCACAAGAGCTTCCTTTGCATATTTACAAGACAAACTGACTTTCCTGGTTTACCATGAAAATAAGTTTCATGATGAATAAGTGGAAGGCAGCTTGAAAATTTAAGAAGCCTCAGAGTATTTCTCCTAATGTAACTCAGGCCTTAAATGTTCCTGTTGGGATAAGTGGAAATACATCCCCTGCTCTGAGTCTGCAACTTAAGAAGAAACCCCCAATTTTCCAGCAACAGAGCGAGCTATGGTGCCTGGAGAAGTACAGCAGTCTTGATTATAGCTTTGTTGAAAAACATAGTTCTGAGATGTCTGGAGACCAGATAATAGGCACTGTTTTAGTTTAAAATAAGAGGCATTTCATGAATAAAGATTCTCAGTGTGCAGAGACAGAGGAATACTGAAACTGTCTGTTGGTGCTCTCTAGACTTCCCTGTCTGGATTGTGTTGTCATTATGTTTTCTCCAGAACTCCCATTTTTGGAGAAGCCACACCATAAGGCCCTTGCTGTAAATCCAGTCAGTCAGTAGTGCTAGCTGAGAGAAACTTAAATGCATGGAGAAGGAAAGAGACTTTGTAGATAGATCCTTGTATTACTGGATTAAGTAGCTTTTTCTTGCCTTTCTTCACCTGCTACTGTGTTATCTAGTTAGGCATTGTAAATACTCAACTTGTATTTGCATTTTATCTTCTCTGAGTTTGAGCTCAGTCTGTTTTCAGCATGAGTGGTTTGATACTCAGGCATGTTTTACTGCAGGAATATAGTTGTTCTTAAAGGCATGGTAGTGGAATATCTTGTAAGCACTCAACTTTCCTGTGAATTACTGCAAAGCATCCACAGCCTGGCAGGAAACATGGGTTTCATGGTATATTTTGAGAGCTGGTGTTGCAGAGGTCCAGAGAAGATGTTTCCAAGTGACTGCTTAATAAAAGCAAAGGTTTTCCCTAGCATGCAGGGAAGTCTGCTGAGAGAATGTCTGATGGTCCTGGGGCATCTCTGACTCCTGTGGAGAAGAGGCCCTCAAGTCTCCAGCCACGAAGCACTGAAAGAATAAGCAGAGCCTGATCCTGGTATAGTGCTGACCACAGAAAGGAGAAGCGAAGGCCAAGCACATAGCATCTTTGTTCTTGCACATCAGGTCCTAAACACAGACATCTCTGGGACTAAAAAAAAAAAAAATTTTCCTTGAGTCAATAACAGAAGTTATTATTCTACCATTATTACTTCAGTGCCTGGCTAATGACAAAGATGCTGAACACTGTCATTCATACATCCAATATTTTCTACTGAGCTTCCAACTAAGCTCAGAAGGAAGGAGCAGATTAAGAAGCCACCCTCAGCCTCTGAGGGCAGAAGTCACCTCTTTAGGTAAATGAGCAGCCTTGGAGACAGCAAAAAGCAAATCCAATATGAATTTTGGTACAATCACATGTATCACCATCCTCAGCCAGAGCCACTTCATCATTGTATTGCATTGGTTTTGCTGCATGGGGCTCACTCAAAACAGACCTTGAAATTTTCTAGCAACCAATTGCATTTGAACATTTCAGATTTAATAATGAATATCTTCTGCTTTTCATTAGGGATGTGCAGCTTCCAGACTTCCTGATATGAATCCAGAGGAGCTGGCAATAAAGGGAAGCCAACAGCCCATGCATAATGGAGCTGTTTTTTATGCCGACACAGCTCGCTCTTTCTTGTAATTTTTTTGTGAGTGGATGTAGGACTCCCAAGGGACTAATCTTGTTGGACAGCAGGTTCTGTGCAAGGTTCATGCTGCTCCCCCATGTACTTCCCATCTGACCAGTGTCAGTCTCCGCAGTTTCAGTTCTTGGTGTCCCACCTGAGGGATACACCTCAGTGCCTCTTCATCCACCTAAATTGCTCGCCATGTGATTTGCTCACCTCTAAAATAACCTTCTGTCCCTCTGGTTTGGACTCTGAACTCCTTTCAGCATGTGCCAATGTACAGGCTGGCTGAGCCGCTCCTTTATCTTGTACTTGAGCTGTCCCCAGGGCTCTTCCATGACATTTTTCCTGTCTCTGCAGTGCTAGTGCCTTGCTGTCTTTTGGAGTCTAGGCAAATATGATCACTTATGCTTTGGGATGGAGGGCAAGATCTTGACTTAGGGGCCTGGGGACAGGGTGAAAAATACCTTGTTCACACTGTTTCCTTAAACTATCCACTTCAACCAAGAAATCTCCTGAGCATGTGTTTTCCAAGGAAGAAATGCATGTACTTTGTTTTGAACAGTAAGTTTCATGCTCAGTTCAAATGACCGTGGTTTAATGCCTCAATGACCACTCAGTGCCTCTGACATTGTAATTTCTTTCCCATGAGTTTCCAATACAACCCAAACCCCATGTCTCCCTTGCCAAGGACTTTTGTTCTTCCTCCCAACTCAGCTACAGGCATGTCATTGCATGATGTGGAGAGACAGCACAGTGTAAAGATCAGAAGTTGGGGCCTTTGCCCAGCTATCCTGCTTACTGGGTTGAGTGACCATTACCCTTCTGTAGGCCATGCCTTCCTCCCCCTCTACAACAGAGTTCACATCTTCTTCCCCAGGAGCTGGGAGAGTGACAAAAGAGCACAGCACTCATGACAGCCCTGAGGATACTTGTTGGCCCATGGCAGGCAGCCAGACAGGCACAACACTCATGTGCTTGGAAAGACAGTCCTGAAACACCACAGAGAAATACATAGGCACCTGTCTAGAAAAATGCTGAGCAACTCAGAATAGGAACAGCCTAAAAGGATTGTCTCTCTTGAGGAGGAAAGCAAAAATATGGGCCTTGGTTTCTGTACACAAGGGATTGGATTCATCTCACTTCTACAAGGCAGACATTCCCATCTGAGCTAGGCACCCCAGGCTTCAATTATAGCCGAAGAGAGACACAGGCACTCATCCTAATGTTGTATTAGGATGAGATGAACTGCACTTTAAAACGCCTATTATTCTTTCTAGCCTGTAAAATAAACCTGTGATGAGTGCATCAGTTCTCCAAATAGGAAGATGAAATGAATCCCATCCCAGATTTCTGGGTATATCAGTGCAGCATTGCCCACCATCCTACAGTTTGGTACGGTATTGGTTATAAAAAGAGTCCACAGTTCTCATAAACTGGATTCTTAGCTGCAGCTTCTGGAGTTTTTAGCGAGGTCAGGTAGCTGGTGGTATAAAATATCTGATAGGTGTCTCTATAGATTAAAGCCCTTTACACATTTCCACAACTGTCAATCTTGTTTTCTTGTCCTTCCTGCAACAAACAATAGGCTAAATTTCACATGTTAGCTAATGCTAAATCGTACCACAATTTTATAAACCTCTTTTCATCTTGAGATACTGGTCATTATGGATGACAGTGGTAGAGATGGATTTTCTGAGATTAATTTATTACAGCCTAAGGTATGTATCAGACCAAATGTACATTCCTCAGTAGGAATCAAATGCAGCATGAGCCACAGAGCAAAACACACCCTCAGTCTGATACTGTGCACTACCTATGGAGAAGTCAGTCCTATCTCTGTCCTTGGTCCATGTGGCCACCCAGTTCTTGAATCAAATAATGCTTTGGGGGTTGGGGGACATTTTTATGATCTAGAGACTTTCTGACCCCAGAAGTCCACAGATCAAAGGCTCAAACCCATTATGCCAGGCTAACAGCCTCTTCTCAACAGACACCTCTTCTCAGTGGCTTCCTCAGTTTAAACTATTTTTTCTTGACTATGAGTAACCATAACCTGTACAAAATATCCCATACACAGCCTTACTACTGCCTTGTACAATGGCATCAGTACTTATGGAAATACTTGTTCTGATGAGATTTCTTCTGTTGTGACTGACTAATAAATCTGAGTCTTCCAACAGAAAGATTTCCAAAGGATATGGGTCCCCTTTTCCCTTCCTAGATTTGTAGTAGAAATTCTTTCTTATGTAGCACTCAACTGTGTGACTTTGCACTATGTTTGTATCACATTTCCATCTGCTTCCAGTTGCATTCCTCTTTTTATGCATGCATCCAATCCCCTGCTCTGCTTCTGCTTCTGCTCCTGCCCCTGTGCTACCACACAGCTCCCACACACCAGCCTTCACCACCCCATTGGTCCTTTCCCACCAAAACCCAGCAGGGTCCAGCCTGCAGCCATGGAGTTAATTGGAGGCAGTGACAATGCAGGAGTTAATTAATCCCACCAAAGGCAGGAGCTTCCTGATCTGTCATTGCTCCTCTCAGCACGTCTGATGAGATGTTTCCACCAGGACGGGACCTCATCCTGGACAGCTGCCACTAATGCTTGGGAATTCACCTACGCTGGTGCAGAGCTGACATTTAAGCTCTTCCTCCCCTCTGCTCCCTTGCATAGCTCCAAAGATCAAGGGCAAGAGGGCATCATCAAACCTAACCCTGTAACAAATGACACACACATATCTCACTGTCAAGCCCCCACATCCTCAGCTTCGCTGGCATTGTGTCAGGCCTCATAACACTTCTCATTCCCAGGGAATTCACTCCTCCCACTTGAAAATCACTAAGTGCACTGTCCTTGCTGAAGAGCCTGCTGCTGATACTGTCTGCATCCTCAATTGCCAGCAAATTGCAAAACTTTAGTGCATTTGGATTTTAGCCACTGCGCATCTGTAGCCCTGAGGATAATCAGTCCATGGTCATCTGCGGAGTCTGGGAGGCTCCTCCTGATAACCAAAGTCTCATGAAGCTGCCCTTGCAAACTGCTGGCTTCCCTGGCACCAAGGAAAGGTGCTGTATTGGAAACTGGGAGCAGTGGGGTCAGGACAGAGACTAGAACAGGGAAAGAAAAGTGCGAGAAAGCCATGACAGTGCAACCATGCCTGCAGGCAGGCTGCTCCCTGCTCACTTGGTCTGTGTCCCCAGCTTTGGGGCAATAGAAATTTGACTTTGCTCTGAATTACCACTATCTCAGGTCCCTGAATTCAGTTTCACATCTTAAAAGCTAGGCTTGTCTGCAACTGTTTGTTACAGATTTACAAAGTTTCCTTCACTGCACCTGCTTTCCAGCAGGTTTATAACCAGCAGCTGCTAACAAGCACTGCTGGCTTCGTGGCTTGTCACAATTCCTGTGTTTATTTGCTTGGGATTTCTGTAGGGTTGCCATGTTGTTGGCACTAAAAAAATTTGATTCAACCCATTGGTTTGAGTAGCTGGCAAGGAAGAGCAAATGGCAATGAATAAATTAACTTTGAAAACAGAAATACCTATGTTGAAAAAAATGAAGTCTTCCAGCTTGTAACCTAGACAGAACATCGCTGTAAATGTTAGCTACACTGAAATCGAAGAAGAGTGCTGGAGCCCATTCATGCAGCCCTGTTAGTGAATTTAGGTTCTTTGGAAAGAGCCATTAGCATTTGTTTAGTTTTTTCAAGCAGAAGTTGGCAATCTTTAATCTGTGAAATTTCCCATAATTTATTGACACTTACACATCTTTCTTTTCTGCAGAAACACTGCTGGTTTTAATTAGCACAAATTAATCAATAGCAGGGGGGCCACGCTGCGTTCCAGTGAAAGGCAGGTGAGGAGCGCTGGTTGCATGCTAAACACAGCGATACGTAAAACTGACAACTGGAGATGAAGCTTTGTGGAGCTGCACTGTGCAACAGGGCAGGTATAGCAGGCAGGAGTACGCACAGCTCTGAATCCACAGCTCAGTGTATGCCACACAATGGAAATGCATGCTTTTAATTATGATTTCAAAACTTTAAAAAGTGTGTGTGTTACAAGTCTCCCCTTGTGCCTGCTCTGCAGAGGATGAGAGATGTTTCAGCTCGTGCTTACCACAGCTTGGGTTTGTTTGGGTTTTTTTAATCTCAAGCTGTAGAATTGCATCTGGTCATTCTGGAAAGATTGTTTTTGCTGGGTTTGTCAGCCAAAGAGGGACCCTCTCAGTTACATGTGAGTAGTAGTGCATGCATCTGCTTGGGGATCTGTACATGTCCCTGGTCTCAGCTTCCCCACCTACCCCTGCTGCTGCGTCCACTTCTGCAGGTACTGCCAGAACAAGACGCCCTGGGCCCTTGGGCTTCCTGGTCTCCCAGAAAAGCTGTGGACTGTTGGCCATTTTCAAAGCACAGCCCTGATGCTCACTGTCATATCTAAGGAAGTGATCACACCACCATCCAAGACCTGTCAGTAGAGAAAATCAGGGATAGTCAAGGAAAAACAGTGAAGAAAACACTAATCAATTTTAAATGTGTAACTTCTTTGATTTACATATGCATGGCTTATGTACTTTTAGCTGGATAGCCAGATATAACTCCTGATTTTCTCCACTGGTCACAGAGCGAGCTTAGTGTCTGGCAACTCTGAGCAAGAGCAGCCTAAATTACTCCTTTCCTCCTTTCCTCTCCTCCCTGTGTTATGTGCAGACTGACATTTGCCCACAGTTCACAGGGACCAAACATTTCAGCTATTCTTGAAGTCTTCTCAGATGTTTCACAGCCTGTGTGAAGCTTCTAGGTCAGAGGTACTGAAGGATATGGTTGAACTATCAGGTTGAAATATCCTCCATCATGTCTGCTCCCAGATGGTCCATTGAAAGATCAGTCCCTGGTCTTGGTTGGCAGCAGTTTCCTGGGTTGATCGCAGAAATCTAGCACAAATACCACACAACTATCCTCTCTCCAGGGCTTCCTGTATTTGTTTTCTTCCTGTCTGCAACCAAGAAGCCCACTGATTAGATGCTTTTTAATCTAGACTTCACCAGAACATGAGGGATCCTACTGCCACAACCCTTGGGTTACAGCTTTTTCAACTTCTCTGTGCTGGTGTGGTTTTGTATGTCCGTATCAAGCCACAGCCGCATCTACAGCCTCACCACAGACACCCACAGGTCTTGGCCACATGGTGCGCTCACTGTGTATGACAAATCACACTGCACTTGCTTCTTTTTTTCAGGTCTGTAGGATCAAACCACTGCAAACTCACATGTTCCCCTTTGTCTTTCTTCCTGCCACATCCCAGGCACCAGCAGCAGTAATAATCATCCCAGGATCAAAACCTGCTTTCTATTATACAGCTTTGGTTGATGCTGATGTATGAAGCAGAGGGAAAAGAGGCAGCTTGATTTTCATAGGTTAGGTGTTGACCCTGCTGGGCTTAGTGTAGCATGAAACTAGTTTTGACTAGTAAACTGAATAAATATGCCAGGGAAGCTGTAGAAGGGCAATATATATGCAACACTAAGGTGCCATTTTTACAAAATTACTTTGATTCGTCAGAGGGCTAAGCTGATGCCCAGTGCAGTAGAAATCCTGTGAACAGGAGCTCAGGGAAATATTTCAATTCATAATCTGTTTGCAGGAAACAGCTTCCTCTCCTACTTCAAAATGTGAAACCATTTGGCAGAGCAGCTCAGGACAAAAACCATGGGACATGGTGCTGCCAGTGAACCCAAGGGATGCAACAAGAAAGTGAACAAAGGCCTCTCTACTGCATTGTTAGGCCTGCAAGAGCCAAGAAAATCACTAGCATTGAAGATGTGGCAGAAAGAGTGAGAGGTCATTTGTTGGCAGTAAAACATACATGTCCTGTGAAATTCAGTCTTGGTGGAAGAAGCAAAGTAAATGGTTGGGAGGTGATCTCTGTGCAGCAGAGGACTTAATAGAAGGGTGATAAAATAATAATTATTTTGGCATTTCAGCCCACAGACACTCTTCCCACACAGGGACCTGTGGTTCTGCATTGTCTTACAGTGCTCAGTGCTCTGGCAAGGGGCGTTGGCTGGTCTTTCTGGATCTGGACCACAGCACCATCCATGGTAGAGGAATAATACCTTGACAAGTTTAAATGTGAGGTGTGCCACAAGGCATGAGGTATTTTCAGTCGAATTCAGAGAGATCTGAAGCTGATCCTCAGCCTCTCCAACCTCACGGGTGGCCAACCCTGTGACTCCAGTCTCAGCCTACCTCAAAGGGCAAACCCTTCTCTTTCTTCCTATGGAGCGTGTGCAGGGAAGGACTCCGTTACAAAGATTTTGATGGGTGCACTATGAAAGAAGCACAAATTCAGCAGACATCCCACTCAATATACTTTTGAAGCTTTATCTTCCATGGCAGGAGCCAAGGTGGCTAATCTCTGTAAGTGCTCCAACCTGGTCAGATGTAAACCCACTCCAGCTTAAGAGCTATATGGTCATTTTTAACATGGTGCTGCACTCTCCTTGATGGAAGCATTCCATAAAGGAATCTAGCACATCTTAAAGAATTAGGTGGCATTTTCCTTTAATTCCTGCAGCAGAAGTCAGTAATAACAAAGAAATGCATCTGTTGTCCTCATTTATGCTCCAGTGCCTCACTGTGATTTTTTGGATGGTACTTGAATACATGGACTGGGAATTCTGCTATCCAAAACTACTGCCCCTGCATGGTGAGGGTTCCCCTCACCATGTTTGGTTAAGCTGGAGGTGAAGGAAGAGGAATCAGCTCAATTGCACACAAAATGGCACATGCCTGCTCATAGGCACAGAATTTAGGCTTAGGCACAAGCAAAAGAAAATCAGGGCTCTCTTAGGCTAGGGACAATAAATAGCTGGACTGAGGTCAGCGGATTTTGTGGGCAAGAGGAGACTTGAGACCTTTGATTCATCATTTGCTTGTAAAGATAATTTTTTTTTTTTCTTTTACTTGGGGCAATGATAGCTTCCACTGAGGAAAAAGCAAATATAGTAAAGAAAAGTTTCTCCTATTGAAATACATTTTTCTATTAAATATAGAGGGCAAAAGAGAAAAAGTTAGAGAGGAAGAGATCCTGGCAAAGGTTTATTTAATATAAGCTACATTTATATTTTTGGTGAGTTACAGGGCATAAATTGAGCATTTTAATGTATTCCATAATGTTACAGAAACATGACCTTGAAGTTAGCACAGAAATCTATTTCAGCTTTTATTTAGCAGCTGTGTAGCCTTTCAGAATATGAACTTTAATAGGAGCGGAGTTAACAACCAATCGTTTTCACTCAGGCATGGTCATAATCTGATTTGTGAACATATACTCTTCTCTATTACTATTTGTTTAATTTTCCATCCTTTGAAATAAGTGCTTAAATCCCTATTCTGGCTCCGAGATCAAGACTCAGGGGCCCAGCGTATTTCATCTACTGCTCAGGAGAAGCACTTGGGAGAAGTGCAGTACACTCCAATCACTCAAAGAGTGTTTGCTGCCCTGATAAAAATTCCACAGCCCCCAAGTTATTTCTTCCAAAACCAGGCTATCTTGCAACCATTTGCAAGAAAAAACCACAGAATTTTCTTCTGAAGTTCATTGAAATATATTTAAAACATTAAAAAATGGTTTTTCCCAAAATGTTTCAAGTTGAAAAATCCACTAAAATTCTTTCTTAAGGGGAAGAAACAAATATTTAGGAGACATATGTTTTGGTAAGAGAAAAGTACTGTGATGGGAGAAATCGCACTGTACAGAGTGTGTCACTGCCCAGCCCATGTTGTACCAGGATGATACCAGCCATCTCTCATAACAACATGCCTAAGAAAAGCAAGAACTTTGTAGCGGTAGATGAACAACATGCAAAAGTACAAAAGAGAATTAAAGAACCAAGAATGAGTAAGCCCTGTCTACTTGCTGGCTTCTTGATTGATGGAAAGATGCATAAGCTGGCGGAAAGAAGAAGCATCTCATGATAAGAAATATTTCACTGCTAGGTTCCTTTTTTGCCTGTCTGTCTGGAGGCAATTGACAACCCAGTGCACAGCCCTGCACCTGCTACAGCAGCATTCGCAGATGTTGTTTGCTCAGCATCACGGTTATCACATCTGAAATCTCCAGCTTGAGGTCTCCTGTGCCACCCCTGTCCGAATCCCTCCCTTTGCAGCTCACAAGGTTTGCTCAAAGGGGCTGCCATCTCTTTCACCTTCCAGTCACCTGCTGGCAAATGAAAGGAAAGGGAGAGGAGGCAGAAGGGTGGAGGGAAGTCATAGTGAGTGGTGCGAAATGAACAGAGGAGAAAAAGTTACCCAAAAAAACGTACGTAGAGTGAGCATGGCTGACAAACTGTCACTGCCAGTGTCCTTCACTTCCCTTGCTGTCATTTGTAATTCATCAGAAGCAGAGAGAGGACTCAGAATCATATCAGGGTGGCATCTTCCATCACAAGAAACTCCGTTCTTCTAATTAACTTTCCCACTGACCCAGAGACGAACACTGTGTGTGTGTATGGTATGCGGAGAGAGTCAGAGAGGGATATTGCACTCCGATGTCTCCACGTTTATGACACTGCT
>VZTL01050052.1:0-34129 GCA_013400535.1 Scopus umbretta | reverse complement strand
GAGAATTCAACTTTTCACCTCACATCCCAAGCCATATGATAAAGTCTTCCAAGAAGCTCCTCAGGACACACCCTTTGTGTGAAATACCAGAATCACTGAAGTCTATGGCAAAATTTATGCTGACTTTACTGTACAAGAATGTCAAAGCATTGTTAGATTTCATGCACCAGACCATCAGATTTTAGTAAACATTAGCTTTAACTGAATCATCTGCAGCAATGTAAGCAAGGATGAAAAGAATGGTATCAGCTGAAATGCAAATAGCACATCTTTTTTTGGTATGGAAAGTATCTTAGATTAAGAACATATATTTATTCATCTGATTATGAAAATCAATATAGAGAATCACAGTCCAAATAAGTGCTGCTGTATTGTGAAATCAGAAGGGTCAGTACTGGCAACAGAAACTGTACTCTGCTTTAAAGCAGTGATAATTACCAGTTCATGATGTCCATTGTTGGATCACTGAAAGAAGGCAAGCCTTCTCATTGTGATAGTTTTCTATTGCACAGTAAGAAATGGCCAGATGGTTCTGTGACAGATTCTTTCCTTGCTTTGCTGGTATTCTGTGTTAAGCAACATGTCTAGGAATCTCACAGCGTGTGTGGGTGGGGAGGGGTGAGCTGAGGAATATTAGGGAAAATGATCAGATCATTAGGTGCTGCAATGGAATTCATAGCACTTCTCTTCCTACTGAGATTCCCTGGGAATTCAAAACATCTCTGCTATAAATGATTGATTATGCTTCAAGTCTACAGTGGAAATCCACCAGCTGAAAAATCCTCACAACATGTGCTATCAGAGAGCGTATAGAGTAACCAGATGAACACTCATCCTTTCTGTAGGTGGTTCAGGTATCCTGTTATTCCTTCCGAAGCCTACAGGGATGGGTTGGTCTGTGGTTATTCTGTTGGAAAAGGAAGAACTGAATTCCTCCTTTCTCTCACCACCATCTAGTGTGAGCTATTTAGGAAAGATTTTCCCAGGGCAAATATAGCTGATATATCATTGCACCCTAAACCAGCCCCCTTTTTCCTATCATGGCTTTCCTGAAACTAGGATTTGTGTTAATATTTTCAGAACATGATTTTTCTTGTCAATTCTTTTGCTTTACTGAAGTTGCTCAAGACTCTCTTCCACAAACTTTTGCATAGAAGCACATCAAAATATGTACTTTTTATAAACCAAATAGGGTCCAAATGACTGAATCCACAAATAAAAATGCTTTGAGTTTATTTTTATACAGACATCAAATGTGGACAAATAAAATCCCTACAATGAGATTCATCATCATGCTTATCAGGAATTCTACTTGCAGATTGAGGACAAATATCATTATTGAACCCATTAGCTGCTCAGGTTTTTTAAAATCAGAACACAAACAGAAGAGAGAAATAAAATCTTTGATTTCATAGCAGAATTCTCAGCCTACCAAGAAACAATCCCAGAGCTCACACTCATTTTATGAAGCAAGACCTACTGAGGTAAAAACAGAAGAAAGAAACATTTATTGGTCACCACATTTGTTAGAAATTATAATCAAGATTTGTTCAAATACATTTTAAAAAATTCTGCTGTATCACTGTAAGAATATAACCTCTATTAAGTCACCTGTTTTTTAAATCTTGGGTGTCAACACAATGAATAGTTTGCTGTACTCTTAAACATCACCTCTTTGAAAGTTAAAAGTCCACTTGGGAGAAAATCTTTTACACTAAGGTAACTAGAGATTTAGAAATATCGAAGATGGAATTGTCAACACTGAATTTTCTCCTGAACATTACAGGCTATATGCGCTCATATAATGGCCAGAATATTATTTTCTGAGAAACACAGTTGGATTAGTGACTAAAGACTGAACTTGACTTTTCAGCATTGTTAGACTTTAGAAGTACCAATGCACTCTTCCATGTAATAGAATGAGAGTATTTCACAAGTCTTATATGTACTGTTTATAACTGTAAACCTAGAAGATATATTTTTAAAAAGTGTGGTGAAATACTGAATTATGCTGGTGGAAAAATAAACTGTCAGCTTCAAGAGAAACACCAGGATGTCATGGCTTTTTTTCTGCTCCAAGTTTGAACAAAATTCCCAAATTTTAAAATTCTTATGGAAAATAAAGTTCCAATTCAAGATCATTAAAACATTTTTTATGATAAAATTGTTTTTTCTCGTTAAAGCAAAAGCAGTAGAATACTGAATGCTCAACAATATTTTCTCTAATACACCGTAAACCTAAAATGGATGAAAATTACTAAATAAATTAATTAAATAAAATAGTAAAAGAGAAAAATGGTGGTTTCTTCCCAAGAAAACTTATGCTGAAGATGTGTGTTCCGCTGAAATTGCTTGAAATGAGTTGAAATGCATTTTCTGATGGAAAACTTCCACAGAGAATTTCTCAACCAGGACTACAACAGGTACTTTCTCTGAACTATTCTTTCCATGTTTGAGTTGATCTTGCTTGTTTGTTTTCTGTTCCTGAAACTACAAAATAATAAAAGTGATGGTTCATTCTCCAGGAATCCTCAGGAGGGTATTAAATTAAACTGACAGCACTGATACTGCTATTCATGTTGAAATAATTAGCAATTCCAAGGCTATTAATGGTGTATTGTATCACTATTTTAGACTGGGTAGGATGAAAGTAAAAACCTTTTGGTGACTTTTGCTCCTACTAAAATTTAATTAGCCTTACTTGCTGACCTCATGTTTTATGTAATAGTGCACTCCAAAATGACCTCATAAATGGGTACTAATAGAAAGGTAGTCTTCCTATTTTCTAAACACTACCATAGCATATAAGGGCTTTTTAGGGTTTTTTAATACTTTTGCAAAGTATTCTTATAATTGCTAACATTATACTTTTTAGCATTACCCAGGGGACCAACTGACTTTGAATTTAAATGAAGTAAGAATGCCTCACTTTGACAAGGTCACTTTTTCAACTGTAGCATTGCAGAGGATTTTTGATTTTTCCTTTCTGAACTAGCTTTAAGCTGTAAAATCATTGATAAAGAATTATATTTTTGCCATCAAATACTAGTAAAGATTAAAAGTGAAAATGCTACCATTAATGAACATAAAATTTATGGATTATGATGATCTGTACTAAATCAGGAAGGCTGTACTTCAGTAGTAAAAAAATGTACCTGTGGCCAGTGAACTTCAGTTTTCAGAAGCTACTTAACATGAAGTGTTTAATTCTGCAAATGTAGAGCTGTATGGTCAAATCGACTCCTGCTTTCACTGTAATCAGAATAGTTGAATGCACGCTGTTGTTTTACCTTCATAAAAGAAGCAGGGGAAACTAATCAGATTAAAAGCTCCAATCAAACAATTTGAATCTCAAAATAAAGATATGGCATAGCATGTTTTGCCTTCATTTAATCACACTAAATAAGACAAATATAAAAGCTAATAACTAGGTACTGAAACCGAAAGGTCTCAAGAAGGAAATGAGAAACACATTTTTAACAATAAAGCATTTAGCTGTTCAAACATATTGTCAAGGATGAAGTGAATTTTCATCACCTCAAACAAATATTGCCAAACTCCATCTGACAAAAACACAGCATCTGTGGGAAGTATCTTACAGTCTCAGGAATTAGGAAAATAAAGCATTTTACATTAATATAAATGACTCCTTCTAAAAGCTTGGTTTGGAATGGAATCTGGAACAACCCTTCCATTTGATACTTAAATGGGAGCTCAAAGATGTTTTGACTTTTTTGCACTCATTTTTTTCACAGCTCTCTCTTTTTGTATTGCTTCTTTTATTCCTTTTGGTATTAGAAAGGAAAAGGATAAAGAACAAAGGAAAATAATTGAAAAAATAAATAAAATTGAAAACTGTATGGAGATATTTTGAATACAATTACTTTTCTGAAAATGTGGCATAACATGCCACATTTTTCAAAATGTGATTTTTAAAGGATTTAAAAAGAGAGTGATAGTTCAGAATTCCAGTGAATGATAGAGAAACAAATTTGCTAGCTATTTCACAAAAAGAAACATCATGGAGAGATTTTAACCCCTTGGGAAGGTGTTTTCTTAAAGTAAAAAAAAATATATATTTTCCTTTCTGATGAGTTTATTTCACTTTGTAAATGGAAACTGAACTAACTGCAGTTTCTGAAAACATGCAACTAACACCTATTCTTTTGCTAATTCTTACAGACAAAAATGGAAAAGCAGCAAGGCAAACAATACCATCAACAACAAAACCCATCAGTCTTTAATCATATCTCAGTGGCATTTTTCATTCTTTCCAGGAGCACAAGTCATATATGTTTCAGTATAGCTCCTCTTCCACACATTTAAATCAGAGGAAGCATGACTAATTTTTTTAATTTAAGGGAAAGAATTTTCTGTTGAAAGGTTGGAAATAGCAGAGATCAGATATTCAAAACTTCCTTGGGTAAAATTTTTAACACTGGACCTTGTATTATGTTTAGCACATCTCTGCATGTTTCTGATGCGTGCATGCATTTGTCAACAGGTCAGGAACCTTTTAAGACAAACAATTCGGAGGACATAACTAGTTATTGACACACACTCCAAACTGTTAAGCAAATTCCAGCCTGTGACTTCTGTATTCACGAATCTTTGAGTCATATTTTCATAGATAAAGCAACTGTGTCTGATAGTTTCTGTGCATTAATATAAATTTTTGAGGTAGCACCCGTTAGTGTGTATACAAATGTGTTTTGCCCTGGACAAAACTTTAGTGTGCATTGATACTCCTCTTGAGTAAAATTTGGGTGTCAATGTTTGCTTTATCTCTATGGGATGACTGGAATGACCAGCACATATGCTGCGAAATATTGTCTACAGACATTTTTTTAGAATAAGTAAACGTGTTTTTTTAATTTTTACACAACTGCCCAAAGGCGTTTAAATATTTTTGAAGAGAAAAACAACATAACAAACCTAAATATTCCCACAATGAGCTATACAAAAAAAGGAGTCCCAAGCTTTCCAAAGTATCTTAATGAGGGTTAAAGGTCACTGCTAAATAAAACTGAGAAACAGAAAGGACCAGGATCCTGTTTCCATTTTAATGTGCCTCATGTTTATGTTTTGCTGTCGGCAGGGGAAAGGCTGAAACAATTCCACTTACAAGGAGGTTACAAACAGGCTGAGTATTGCAGCTGGCTGGAAGAAAAAGTTTGTGCTCCACGGGGCTAAGGTGAATACGAGTTCACACAGAACAGACACATGTTAAGCACAGGGCTTATAGCTGACGTTTCTGTGCAAATCCTTTCCTAAAAATTACAATCTACGCTGCAGCCTGGATTCCAATTCTTTTAAATTATGTTCTACACACCCAAACCAATAACATTGACTTTTAATTTTAATTTCTTCACCACTATTAAAACTCATTTTTTATGGAAAAAGGTTTGGTTCTAAAGATGTGTTGTACCTGCAATTAGCATAACATTAAACAGAGGAAGATCTTAAATTCAAAGATCCCTGGAATAGAAAACAATTGCTAAGGTTATTCATCAAAGCAATATGGTGAACCCTAACCCTTATTTAATCACTTCTGAATTCTGAGTCCTAAAAAAGCCTGCCGCTTTTCTGAATTTAATTTTAGTGGCTTGAAACCAGTGTTATGATTCTAAGGAATTCTTTTCTTTTTAAAAATTTATATGTTGCTCTGCTAAGCACAATCTGTTCCTACTCTCTATCCACACAAATACATGGGTAACTGAAAGAATGTTTTGTATACTAAATTATGAAAATTTGTCTTTAATCAGCATGTTCACCTTAAAAGCTATCAAAACCACCATAATTTCTTATGTGGAATTTAGGATGATTTGGAATACTAGTCTCAGTAAAGAATGGTTCTTGGCTGAGCTATGGATAAATGAATTTGAACTCAACTTCTACAGTGATGGCCACCCTCAGTGATGAAACTCCAGATATTTTGGTGAATATGCAATGATAATTACATTATTTGACAGGAGAGTTACCTCCTCTTAAGATGAGAACAGCATAGACTTTCCTAAACTGGCTGATATACATCAACAATAAAAGAAAATTCAGTGATCACTTTTCCATGGGCAGAAGCTCTAAAATGGATTTCTAAGTAAAAGAGGTAAAATACAACACCCAACTGTAATTCTTATAGTTATGACTCTGGAAAGCCCATATCCCCAAATTCTCCATAACTACTTGTTCATTAGTTCTAGTTAATGAACAAAAAGATGACCCTTTGTGAAAGATAGTGTAAAACTCTGTTTATGCAAGCAGGTTATCATCTTCAAAGCTTACCAAATAAACTAGTTTTGAATTTAGGATACAATATTTTACTGGAGACCACCCTACCAACTATGAAAGCATAAACCTCAGTAGCAGTATTTTTGCTTTCATTCATATAAGAAAGATATTAATCAAGGGATACCCATGCAAAGTAGTTTATTTCTGATTGCATTACTGCATCACATTCATCAGTTTGTGGGAATTTTGGAACATTAATTTACAATCAAGACTTTCCTTTATATTTGTTTTTTCCTGGAAGACTGTAAGTGAAACTAATGTGAGTTGCACTGCACTTGGTGTTCTGAAGCCATCCTGAGAGAGGCATAGACAAAACTACCTTGTCTGACACAAAAATAAATTACTTTGTATATGACAGAGAAAAAATTCAATGGACCAGTGAATGAATAAGCCACCAGGATTTTGATTCATAAAGACAATGTGTCTCAACAAGATGATAAACTTAGGCACCACCTATTTCTCTCAAATGTACTCCTGTTCTTGGTACCTTCTTTCTGTCTTGCCCAGCCTGAATTTAAGCTGGTGTGTTCTTCTCACTAGTCTACTGATATTTTCCAGGATAGACAAGTGTCTACTCATAAACAGAATGGTCTTGAAGTGCTCTCCTAGGTAAAGTAACCTTTCAGTATAGCAGATTATCAGAGCCCAGAGCACACCGACTCTTCCTAGGAGTTTAAAGCTGTGCACTCAAGGCCAGCTCTCTGAAACCAGAGATCTGTCTGAGAAGGCCCAGCTGGCCTTGGAGATCTTTGAGAAAAAGCTGGAAGAAGCTGCAGCAGGAGTTCCTGTGCCCTTTGATTAGGAGATGGTTTTAAGCAGGGGTTGTCATGCTTGGCTCGTGACAGGGCTGCCTTGCAGCTATTGATCTGGATGGACCCTGTGGATCTGGATTCTGACCCTGACCCGCGGACTGACTTCCTGGCTGACCTCCGACATGCCTCATTACCGTGGACTGGTCTGCAGGCCTGGGCTCCTGTCTGAGCCTGCTTACTGTCACTGGGCCTGCCCTGTTTGACTCACTCCGGTGCTGTGGGCCGGGACCCTTGGCAGTGAGGCTGCTGCCTCTGCTGGTCTTGTTATCATGCTGGGCTGCTGGCCACCCTCCTTTAGGGAGCAGCACCTGCCCTTGGTGCTCCCTAGCTCAGATGTCCTTAATCAGAAATACAGACCCAGACTTAAATCAAGGAATAATGGCTTAAAAAAAAAGAAATGAAAAAGGCTAATTCAGGCCATGAATAGACTGTTTGCGTATGATATATTTCAGATGAAAATCAGTTCTGACCTCTCCTTCCCAGTCATCTTTTCAAGATGCAATATGAAGGACCAGCATCTGCAGTGCTTAAATTTAATCAAAACTTAACACCTCCACTGAATATAATTTGTGAACAAGATGGCAGGTCAAAATGTCTCATTAGTAAATTTTTTTTTTTTAAATGCACTGGTAAAGCTAGAGCTCAAGGAAATCTTTTGCTGCAGTGTCCGTCTGAGAAAAAGTAAATATTTCCAGGCACCCTTAGGAACTTTTAAAGCCAGAATGAGTAATTCAGTGATGCTCTGTACCAAAGGAGGGTGAAACTCTGCTTAGGATATGAAACATTTTTATAATCTTCTGGCCAGGCTGCCTCAGCTCTATTCAGGCACCTGCACATAACAAATAGAGATGCCTCACCGCAGGTCTTTAAGAAATTTCAGGCAACTCAGATTTAACAGATTGTTCCATTACCCTGAAATAATGGAAGAAATTAGAGATGAATAATTACATTTCAAAATGTGGATTTGGCACTGGAAGCTTAGTAACTCAGATGCAAAATTATGCAGACAGGACATGCAAATGAGAAGTTTGAGTCATATTTACACCATCAAGCCATGCATCTGACCACGCATCTGTATTAGCTTTTGAGAGAACACACTCAAGATTAGTTTTGCGGTTTGTTCAAACATCAAGTCCAAGCTCAGTGAGTTGTACGGTGCTGGTATCTCTATGCTGTATTTAGCATACCATCAAATACCATCCAGACAGGTTGCCTGAAATATTCCAGCGACAGCTCTTGTGGAAGACAGAGAATAATGGAGACTTATTCAGCAACACAGTTATTTAGTTAGTGTAAAACTGTCATAGCCATTGATTTCAACAAATCTTTGACAATAAACCAAATCCAGGAACTTCCCAGTGTTGTTTTTGGCATCCTGTTTTGTGGTGCTCAGATGCTCACCACAAAATCCTGTGAACACCTTTTCTGTTTTCTTCATCAAACATGTCATTCTTTGTTCCACGGTTTTCACAGTTCTCAATGAAAAAGAGAAAAAATACCCCTTGAATCAGATTCTAAACTCCTGAAGAAATAAGTAACAATGGAAAGGACCATAGTCACCACAGGGAAAAAGCACTTCTGCTAGCACTCCTAAAAGTCCCTTTACCATATACTCCTACTTACTTTGTAATGATTGCATGTTTTCCCTTCGGGCCCACTAAAGTATTTAATTGCAATTACACTCATTTACATAGCAGATGAGGCTAATTGCTGGTATTAGTTACCAAATGTATGCTTGTATTGTGAGGGTAAAAAAATGCCCTACAGAAAAGAAAACGACTATGTCTCTAATTAAGGAGCTATGAGTCAAAGTGAGCTTGTTCAGAGATGTAAATATAGAATCAAGGGCTTTCAGAGTTCTGCAGTGCATTTTATTGTACCACTAGTTCCCATATTTCAGAGATAACACTGGCAGACCTCATAGTACATACAATGAACTATTCTCATTTTCTGAGAAGCAGGGATGACAGGCACCACATAAAAGCTCAGGCAGAGAGATCTAGATTTCTAAAATTTTTAATTAGAAATAAAAGTGAATGTCATATTAGGAAGGCTCTTTGTGTCTAATATATACATTATTATTTAATTTAATTAATATATTTATATATATAGTATCATTTTAAGTGGTCCCATCGCCTATTCTTTTGGGTTACTTCTGAGGAAAGTTCTTTTTTTTTTACTTTATTTAGAGCTCGAACTGTTTTGTGTTGATGGACTTCATTTGGCATGCAATTATGCACAAGGACTTTTAAGATAATATGCTACTAAACTGAATGTGAGAAGCATCAGGTCAAGTGGAAACCCAGATGAGTAACAATGCCAGAATTGGGCCCTGGTTAACATTCCTAATATAAAAATTCTTACAAGATTTGCATCTATACATCTATCTATATGCAGAAAGAGAGGGTTAGTCCCGGATGGTGGAATGAAGATTTGTTAATTTTAGTTAGCTTCAGGAGGTCACAGTGAGAACAGAAGCGTGCCCATCAGTATCCCTTGGACAGGGTTGAAAAGCTCCCCATAAACATTTAAAAATTAACACTTTATCAAACCGTGCCTTAATTTTTTTCTTTTCCTGGAAGTCTACCAAATCTTGACAGCAGTTAAGCTGTGGGTGTGCAGAAGCACTACATACCATATTTACTATTACCATCTTTTAGGTAGTTTCCCATTAGTCTACTATGTTTTGTCTACGTTCAAAATTGAAATTCTTTTGGTTTGGGGCTGGGTAGCATGAAACATCCTTTTCTTTCTGTTTATGCATTACCTAAAAAGCTAGCAATTGGACTGGGCTCATGAAAGGGGTTCCCACATGTTCTGGTAATACAGATGAATACAAAAATAAATGAACAAGGTATGTTAAATCAACGTGGTTTCTTTCTAGCCTTTCTTGGATTTATATCTCAGTTTTCCCATCACTGAATCTACTAGTTATCTCTGGTTGGAGACCAGTTTACCAGGTGAATGAGGGTTGTGAACTTCAAGAGATATCACAGAGCCACAATCATATAATTTTATAACACCCCTGATCTACACTTCAGCTACAGAAAGCACAACGCACTATGGTATTTATAAAAGTGACATTTCTTTAGATTTCTGCTAATATTAAAATTAATTCAAACTAATCTCTGAATTTGCCATTATGTCTCCCTGTTTGATTACAAGTTGTTTCTGCCTCCCACCAAAAAATACCTGCCACGCCCAAGCAAAAATTAATTCCAACCTTAAAATGGTAAGCTTGATTTTCTGTTGCTTTTCATACCATATAATGTAAATCCTGTGCAATATGTTACCATTCTGATATAGAAAGCCTTTAAGTCACAAAGGATGATATAAATGAGAATCTATCCCTGTTCCTTTATCAGCTTAGTTATTTCTAGATGCTGCTTTATGCTAGTATTAGATTCATCAGTGTTTGGTTACCTACGCAGGTCATTTCATAAAATGAGACTGGCTGTGAGCCACATTATCAGCTGCTCCTTATTTTCTTTCTGAAAAGAAGACGAAAAAAAGTTTTAAACCACCCAAAATACATTCCATGGATGCCAAGGCCTCTCCCTTCCGAGTGCCTATTCTCGTTAAATGTATACCTTTGTAGGACTAATCCCAAATGGTTTGATGACAGGGGTCATGCAAGTGTCATTTTTCAAACTTGTGTGAAAATCCATTTCAAACCATCTTCCCCTCTTATATTTCACCTCATTTCTGGAGCACTCATGCAGCATAATTACTTAGCTAGAGCACAAAATGTAAACAGGACATCCTCTCAGATAGGAGAGCCCAACATGTTGAAAAGTATATGCCTTAGTTCTTACTCAGTTCTGGAAAGTATCCCAAGACTTCCACAAAAAGATACTGTTTCTGTTAATGTGGAACATAAACTTAGCCCTTAACATAAAACAAAACCAAACAACATCTGTCCTTACAGTCTGATTGTTTGTTCCATCCTAGTATAATTATTCTTGCATGACAGCAGCCCCTGCAGGCTACAGCCTTGCTTACTCCACTTTGCCCTGAAAGCACACCCAGCATTAAGAGATGAAATCACTGCATCAGAATTGCTTGTGAACATTCATTTAGAAATGTTTAGTGCTACAGCACAGTCACATTTTTATAACTATCTGGGATTTTTTTTTAATAGCATTTTGCCAATCCAAGTTGACTGAGAAAGATTTGTGTTTCCCAAAATCACAGGTCTCTGAACAATTCCCTGGAGCTTCCAAGGGGAAAAGTGATCAAGGTGGGAGAGAGATCAATTTTTCAATC
Organism: Scopus umbretta; assembly: GCA_013400535.1. Taxonomy (NCBI): domain Eukaryota; kingdom Metazoa; phylum Chordata; class Aves; order Pelecaniformes; family Scopidae; genus Scopus; species Scopus umbretta. The sequence goes on along the minus strand of VZTL01050052.1, from coordinate 22,763 downwards.
CTCTGTTCCTTTACAGGAATAAGAAAGATTTCTTCTTATGTTTGGTCATTATTTTAAGGCTTATTTGCTGTTTTTCCACCTAGTGGAAATAAAATCTTAAATGGGCATAAGAAAAAGGGAGGACATGCTCTCGTCACTACCCCTGCAAACAGTGTGGGGACAGTAGAAAGACAAAATTGTCTTGTCCTGACAGAAGGAACATATTTTCTGCCACTGTGACCAAAAATGGTTTAAAGCAACCGAGCTCCCCAAATTGAAAAATTACTCAAGAAAGGAGGGTACACACCAGAGGAGTGTTACATCTCCAATACTAGTAAGTTTTTCAATATTTTCCATAGACTTGGCACTAAAGAAATATGTACTTTAATCCCATTACTGAACTGGTATATCCCTGGCTGAACATCTAACATCCTCTGGTCTCTGGATCTGCAGAACTCCCTCAGGGCCGTAGGACTTTGTCATAGCCACGAGGCTGTCTCTTTCTCTTGAGAGGTATGTGGTCTGTTTGGAAGATTGTCAGATCTGGTTGCATGTGAAAACACCCTTTTTTAAAACTTGGTGCTACAGGCATCACCATAATCTAATCTAATCTAATCTAATCTAATCTAATCTAATCTAATCTAATCTAATCTAATCACAAATACTCAAGAAGAACAGATACAGATTGTGTCTTGTCTGCACCCTCTCAGTGGCATAATTCAAATCCTTACACTGATCACACAAGCCTTGGGTAGACTTCACATCTAAAGACCTGACTGTGGATTATCGTCGGTACCTGCTTTTCTGATCATGTAACTGCAAATATTTTCTGCTATAAACATCATTATGATAGTAGTTGTAGCCCTTTACTACCTTTTTCCGTACTGTTCACACAACATGAAAATCCTTTGGTTTCATGCTAAATATGAAAGTTCATGGCTCGTAACATCAGTCTCATTTTCCATTGATAAGGTTGTCTTTTTTGAGCACTATGCAGTTGGCGAAGTGGCTCTCTGCGTCAAGGTACTCCTCCCATTTTGTACACTGTTTTTATTTTGACCTTTCCACGCTTTCTGTGATCACAGAAGCTGTGATGTATTACTTTCTTTTAGAGATCAGTTGCACGGACATTTCAGGTGTAAAATTTAACAAAGTAAAGTACAGTATTTTCAAAAAAGAAAAAAAAGAACAGTTGTTTTAGGATCAGTAACCTGATCCGAAAATTTGTTTAAGTTTGAGCAAGAAGAAAAGTTCACTGAAACCAGAGCCAGATTCCCATGCAGTCTGTGTGCCTGAGAAATTGCTTTAGAGTAGTATGGAGCTTTTATTAATGGCCCAAATTCTCCACTTTCCTTATAAAAGTACACAATAGAAGACTTACCTCTAAAGACTTATGGCTCCTAGGCAGATTCCTTACAGTCACACTATTCCTTTAGTAGGACAGGCACTGTGAAGAGAACAGAAGCGACAGCTCACACTGAACTCAGACAATAGCCCCAGAAGTCTGCCAAAATTATAGGTTCAGCACCTAGTCACTACTTTTTTCCAGCAGTGGCCGAAAAAGTTAGCAATAAATGTTATTAATTCAATTCCATGCCTTCTAAAAGCAGTGTTGATTGTATCTATATTTTTACCCCTGTAACAGAAAGAACACTGTTATGAGAGAATGTTCCTCAGCATTTTCTCTCATCTATTTGTCTACACTCAAAAGCAAATCTTAGGATTTATAGGGCAGATGACCCACAAGCTGTAAATTGTAGCTCATTCACTTCTATATGAGCTCTGGCCTTACCCATTTAACGCTGCTATAGTTGCTCTGTGATGTGGAATGAACAGAAGAACAAAGAGCTAGAAGAAGGTAAAAGATTTGGCCCTGTCACCTTGAAATTGGTTGGTAGCCTAAGTGTTATTGTGCTTTTTAATGAGGATTTCTTTTTCGATCTTTAAAACTTGTTGCCTCGCAGTTGTACTATTGTGAGAATAGTATGTTATTGGTAAGGTTACAAAACCCCAAATAAGCTGCTGTTTTAAAAGTGCTATTTGTGAAAGAAAGAATAAAATAAAAGAGCAATTTGATTGATTGTTTGTTTAATCAAAGAGCCTAATTATTTTAAATTTCATGTTTTTAAGTTCTTTACATATCTGTCAAGTCTTCATCAAAGGAATTATCCCTGTCACATCTCTACTATGTTTTTGCTATCATTTTCATTCATTGGTTCATCAAGAATTGGACGCAGAGTAAACAGCACTAGTAACATCTGAGCATCTTCTAATTAGCAGGGGAACCATACTCTTTTTGGGTATATGCCAAACATCTGAGAGCTGGAAGTGAAAGGAGCTTTCCTTGAAAAGGCCTTCAGCAGCAGAAATCCCTTACAACCAATAACCCTGAGAGACCAGAAAGTGCTAGCACAGTCCACTAAAGAGAATAGCGCTATGTGTAGAGGGATGTACTCAGGGCAGCCAGGGGACACACTGGTTCAGATGTCCCTCTTGCAACGTCCACTCATAGAACTTCCATAGAAGTCCCAGTGGTGATTAAACATGCTTTTCTGTTGTACATCCCCTTGGGACAGCTGCGGAAATGTCCCCTCCCCTCTGTAAAATGAATCACCCCTGGATAGAGTGGGCGTAGCTGTTTGTACATCTCTTATCATACTAAGGATGTGCTAATATCTTGACCTGCAAACCACAGGACCACCCAAGACTAGCAGCTAAACTGAAATGATTTAGTTATGATTTATGTTGGGAGGTTTCCTCTGCAATATATTCACCCTCGAAGGAGATGAAGAAAACACATAAATTTGCCTATTTAATCTAGAAATGGAAGAAGAGGATCAAGTATATTGTAACAAGCTCTCAAAAATCAGTGTGATAGCTCAAGGCATAGTCTCCTAGATGCCATACTTAGACGAAGACTGAGAAGGACGCAGAATAATGCATAGTCACTTGACCTGAAAGGAAGATTAAAGACTCAAAAATGGGAAGTAGAGAAAAGGTCACATGTAGAGCCTGGGAAGAAAAATCAGTCCTGGCAAGAAGGGTTTGTATGTCTAGACTGTTTCCCCCTAGTGCAATCTTCCAGACAAGCAAATTTTGAGGAGTCTGAATCCTCTTCCTTCTCAGCCAAAAATTTTCTCTTTGGAGATCAGCACCCAAGTCAGACAAAAGCTTTATGCTTTGGCTGAAGGTATTGACATAACTTTGTGAAGACAAAATTGTTGGAGACCTTACTGTGAAAACTATCGTACAAAAAAAGCTGAAATAATTTCCATTTTGCTTTCCATTTAAATGCCCATGGGGGTTGCTGTTCACAACCAAGAGTATTTCAAAAAGCTGGAACAGAATCACAAACTGTTTTACAAGTTCTGAAAAGTTCTCAACACACGTAAATTTTCTATTTGAATCCAAGGATATAATAAATAAACTGTAACTGCTTGTCAGAAGCAATCCAAACCTGTAATTTAGGATATTACAGTAAAATATATGCTCAGAAAGTAAAAAAGTAGTTACATCACAGCTAACAATAAGTGTTTCTCTAAGACCTGGCGAATCACACAGTCAGCTAAAAGGAATATGATAAACTGGATGAACCGATGCTTTCTGATAATTCACAACAATACTAATTGCATTGCTTCTTAGTACTGTTTTTTTACAACAATAGTTGAAAGACATATTTGCTGTACATCATGTTATATCTGAAAGAAAGCAGAAGGTCTCTTTCCCCTTAAAGAAACAAATTTAGAAGTCAGAAGTCCAAAGAGTCACTCCATATTCCCACTGCTACAGAACATGTAAGAACTGTTAACATGAACTACATGATTCTAAAGGGAAATCAAGATTCATAGGAATTTGATATGTACCAAGCAGCATGATGTACAATTTGCCCACTTATCACAAGACCAATGTTAAAAATACACCGGTCTAATGTATCGTGGGAGCAGGGTTTACAGAACTTTTGAGTACTCAGAGAGACAGTTAAAGTCAATATGAGCTGCAGGGGTTCAGCTGCCTGAAAATCAGTCACTGATAATGTAAACGTCTATCAGTCATGGATCAATAACAGTTTATCAGGCAATCAACAGAAACTCTCTTTCAGAAGATCACTAATTTAAACAAACCCAGAACATGTAGGACCCTTTTTTCCTCCTTTAAATGTAAACTTTTAAATGTACATTTTTAACAAAAATATTTGTAGAAAGCCAGATCTTGCCAGGTATTCAGCAAAAGCTGGGTAGTTCCAATAAAAGCAGAGAGCAGATTCCAAAGTAGACAGCAGCTCTTGGAGAAAGCTGTACTGAAAACATATTATCTTGATTAGACAAAGGGAAATCTCTTATGTCAGTAACTCCCAAGAGATGTCCAGATCAATAGGTCAGAGCACCCTCATAGCCTCTTTAAGAATACACAGCTTTCCTCTTGGCTGCACCCATTTACCTGTCTTCTGAGTACTTGAAAGTTTTGTGCACCCTGCTCCCACGGTACATCGGGCAGCACCCAATCCACAGTCAGTATGCATCAAGGTTTGTACTCTCTATGTGAGTTGTTGATAAGGCAAAATAGTCAGCCATTTTATTGCCTGATTTTTGTCTTTGGCCTCCACTGAAAAATTATTCACCTTTCCTCAATCCACTTAGAGCTGCCTGTGTACAGCAGGAGACAAAGGCCCAAAGCATATGACAAAGAGCTTTGGCAGATGGGCTCTGGCAGATCTTTCTGCACTGGTGTAAGATTTTACCCACAGCTGACTGCTCTATTCTTTGCTATAGCTTACAGCCCCTATAGAAGTCAGCAAAAAGCAATATGTATCCACAGCTCAGCTTGTGTTCATCTTAACTGTTTTCTCTGGTGGCCATGCTAAGGCATGGACATGTACCTCCTTAACATCTTCAGTCCCTAACCTTCTGCAGAAAGAGAAGACAGGCAGCTGGGGGCAATGATATACAAATTATCAGAGCAAGAGAGGCCAGAGCTTGTCTGACAAAGCCCCAGGATTAAGTTCAGTTTCTGTATAACACCAGATTCACTTGCTATCTGGGGATTACAGGTATATCCTGCAGTGGCAGGGGCATAGACATCTGTGATCTAATAGTTGCTTTGCATGTCTTTTGCCACATTCATTGACTCAATAAAGTAAATATGGTTACTGAGAGAGAAAGAGAGGGACAGGAACGGAGAGAGAAAGAGAGAGAGAGACACAGGGAGGGAGAGAGGAAGGAAAAGAGAAAGAGAGGGGACAGGGAAAAAAAGAGAGAGGGGTATACTGCATGACTATATACAGTAATGCAATATTATGCAATGGCTTCAATAACGTCGCTACCTGGGAGATCAGGAATATCGTGATTGGTTGCCTAACCTGACAGTATTTCACTTGAAAAAGGGGGAAAAAGGCACTCTTTCAAAGTGGTTGCAGGATTCTTAGGGGACATTGTCTTTAGTTATATGTATATCCATGCATCTATGTAAACTGTAATTTTAAAAACCATTCTGTTCTCCAGCCCATGGGCGGACGGAAGGAAGGAAAGAGATCAGTGGAGAGGAATGTTTAAATAGCTTCTTGTTTTTCACTCACAGGACAGATGGCGTGCAAACTAATGAAAAATAAAACCCCAACTGACATTGTAGAGCAGCTGTGTAGTGTGTCAACTATAGGAAGAAATGTGGCCCACTGGATAGACTGTTTTACTAAAAATGAGGGAACTTGGGTTCTAAGCCTGGTTTCCTATTCCCAAAATGCCTATACTTTTGTAAAGGAAGGCTCTGTGCCTCAGTTTCTTCATCTGTAGAATAGGAACAATTAGATGTTTTACTTTATGAAGAGAAAGACAGAAAGAAATGGATGAGAACTTCATTTTTGTCAGAAAGCCCATTGAAAACACAAAACATTTTACTTAACTAATGAGTGGCCACAGTGCTCATATGAACAAAACTGGTCTCTTTCACTGCTCTAGAAATTTTTTTGTCAGTGATCAGAATTAGTGTGTTGTGATACTGTTAATAAGCCTAATATTTTTCTTAGAACTCAAAGCAAATGAGATTCATTAAGTTCAAAGTACAGCCCTGGAACAAGAAGAGTCCATGAGGTGTTACTCATTTCCCGGGGAGAGCTTTAAATTTTTTTCCAGAAAGGCAAGTTTTTCCTCTTTGCATATTTTTGGTCTGCAGAAATTCCTTCTGTAATGTGGTTTGCTTTCTTCTTTTTCAAGTTGCTGTGCTGGTACTGTTCTCTTCAGCCTATGTCATTATGTGCCAATCTTTTCTGCTTTTAAGATGGTTTTATATTTTTTCTTTCTTTTTTTTCTTTCTCCCCTCCTTACTCAGCCATTGTATTGAAGCCCTGGGAAGAGTTCCTATAATCACTACGATCACAACTTAGTCTGGGAAGACACAGTTGCCTTTCTACTTCAGATAAGTCAGAGCACAACAAAATTTATGTGATTTATGTAGTTTCCAAAGGATCAGGGCTAGCTGCAGGGGTTACCTTGATTTTGATCTGTTGCAATTTTTTCAAAACAAAGCAGGAAGAATGTCTCCCTTAGCCACTACATTTTTTCCTATCAGGCCATTATGAAAAAGCCACATTAAATTTTCAGAGTAGCAGTGAAGATAACATTGTGCCTCCCTCTGATGCTTTGGAGGCTATCAGGTTTGAAAGGAAGCATGTGCAAGTTTAAAGTTGCAATGATTGTGTTCGCCTACTGCCTCTTTGATATACCAGATCTTCTGTTTATCCACTGGATTTGTGAGGGTGGGGAGGAAACACGGCTGTGATATGATTCAAGATGGTAGATATAAAAGCGTAAGAGATTTCCCCCCGCATTCTCAAATTCTCCCTTTTCTCTAAAAGGCTTCAGGACCCATTCTTTCTGTGGGGATTTACACCTGAATGAAACAATACCTGTGCTATGGCATTCTCACAGATTGTACTGTGTATCTACTTTACTCAGTACAGCTTTTTCTGTTTGTTAATCTAAAGGAACAGTTCATTTCCCCTGAATATAGCAGTTAAGTATGATGAGGTTCAGGGAATTTCTATGCTGTGAAAGATTTGTGCTATAAATTAAATCCTTATTAACCAGTTTGCCTAGCATGTTCATGGCACAAAGGGACATGATATCTTATTATGGTATTAATGATAAAACAGAACAACATATATGTCTTCTTAATATTACCCTGTGAAATAATTCCATCACATATCATGTTATCAATATTTAAGACCGCCTAAGAATATAAATGGTACTGGCCATATATGTAACTGTAAAGTACATGTGACGTCAGATTAGTTAATATAAAATAACTGAAGAAAACGTGTTTATTGCTGCAGTAGTGGTGGAAGTGATGAAGTGGCACAAATGCAATGTTTATCATACTGTACACATTAAAAGTTATGATTGTGCAGGAACATTTCTCAGTTAAATGGTATGTGTTGGAGAAAACACTGCACCAAACAACAAAGGAAGGAATACATTTTGTTCCATCATCCTTTTCTCTTTTTTTTCTTCTTTTGAACTAGATCCCCAGTGTAGCCCAGAGGATACTTTATTTATGTCACTGCAGTGCAGGGCCTACAAACCAATTCATCATGTTCCTGCCTTGCCTCATCTGCTGTAAATGAATGACCCTTCCTGCAACTTTCTGAAGTCTGTTTGCCATTATGTAGATTAATGCAATAAATACGCATATGTGTGTACATATGTGTGTGAAAAAATGCATTTATGAAGTACATTGTGTTACGTTCCACAGCCAGCTCCCTCCAGAATCTGTAATTTAGCATTCAGTAAATACAAATGACTCTCTAATACCACAAGGAAATGTTGTGTCTGTGTTCTATTAAGTCATATCCATTTTTTACTTAAATGCTATAAAATAGATATTAGCTTACACTGTCTTTAACATACAATAATTCAAATCAGATTTATAGCTTCACGTTACATACATCATTCATACATGATGAAGTTAGAAAGTCTGAAATAAAGTAGCAGACCTGGGCTGCTTTGGGTCTCTTTGACGATTTGCATTAGAAGCCAATTCTGTACAATTCAGAGTCTTTGTATTTTACAGTTGAATGTTTTTTCTCAACAGGTATGTGAAAAAAGGCTACAAGTTTTTGAAAAAGGTAAACAAAAGGACTGTGAACCAAATTCTGTAAAAAATAATTTTTACAATATAATATTGAGGGACAGTTTAATTAATCACCTGACTTGCAGGTTTAATCACATGACCCTTCCTGCAAGCGCAGGAAAATTTTGACTAGCACAAATAACCTCTCTGGCCTGAGTGGAATGAGTAGAGTTTGTAAGTATTTAACATGGGATTGGATATTTCCAGGATCAGGCTCATATTCTGAAGCTGGTTTATTTATTGGCTGGTGAGTACTATGCTCATCTTTTCAGCACAAACAAACAAATGGGATAGATTCCTGCCAGTCTTCAATGCCTTAACAGTTTTAGTAGCAACAACAGAAAGAGTCCCAAAGAGGCTGTTTCTTAAAAATTTTGGCTTTTGAAGTCTTTCACATCCATTATTGGAACACAGTTGTTAAGGTTTGATTCTGCGGATATTTTCCAATGCTGTAGATATTTTCCATACCCAGTTTAAGTCATTTGATGCCTAAAAAGCTGGCAGAAACTAATGAATTCACAGAAAAGAATGGCACAGCATGTTAACCAAACTGAGCTTAAAAAATGTAATAAGAACGCCTTAACAATTTCAGCTGCTTATGTCTGGTCCAGAAATTCAGTTCTTTGCTATCAGTTTTGATTAGCAGCCTTCCTCACCGATGAGGCTATAAGATGATAATGTCATTCAATAACTCTCACACCCTTTCCTGCTATTTGTCTAGTGGAGGAAACTAAGGGTTTTCTTGTCGTGTGGACACAGAGGAAATATCCAGCAACCAAATACTGACCCTTGCATGCAAACAGGTCCATATCCTCTTTCCGCCTGACAACTTCCTTCCTGCCTGCTAGGAACAAATCTACTCTTCATTTTTCCGGAGTTCTTTATACAGGCTACTCAGAAAGCCCTTGGGTAGGGACAAACATTTTATTAATGTAAACTTCATCTAACAGCTGGATACTTAGGGCAGCCAGGCCCAAATTTACAGTAGAGAATTGTTTGCTTCTTTTAACTATAGTGTTGCTGCAGCTGAGTCACTAAATGCTCTGTGCCAGGGACTAATATAAAGAGTTTACTGAGATGCCTGGTCTTAGCTTAACGAAGACATATTTGCATGTCTGACATTTTGTGAAGGTTAAACTTAGATCAGATTAATCTTATTGGGTCTTTCCACGGCATTTCTCTGCATTAACAAGAAAGTAGAAGCCTTTTTCTGGCCTTGAAGAATGGAGGTTTTATCTCCTGTCTGACTTCTCTAAAGACAGTCACTAAGACATAAACTCTGTCCTGAATGATGTTACTGATCAGATAACAAGCAACAAACTAGCCAACAAACAAGCAGAGAATGAGTTTCATAGGGCTGTATCTTTTCTTTTCTGGGATCACCTATGTTATTCTTCGCAGGAAACCTTGATTTCAGAATGTAAAAGAAAAGCCCAGGTCATGTTCTGTCTTATTCCCATTGTTCAATTACCTGGGAAATGTCCTGTGGCACTACACAGACTTGTCATTCTGTGCTGTTAGAAGAACCTCAGAAGTCAGTAATTAAGTTTTCAAGAAATTCTCCCTCGGTCAGGTGATTAGCCCTTTGTGTGACTGTGACCAGGCTACTTTTCTTTCTAAAGATAGTTCGTTTACACTTAGCTTTGGAATTGTTCATTATACTGCAACACACTGTATTGATATATCCCCATCAGAAAGCATCTTTAGTGGAATTTGTACATTTGTATGTGTGTGTTTCTCTCATCAGAAGGTCATAGAATCATAGAACGGTTTGAGTTGGAAGGACCCTTTAAAGATGGGACCAACTTCTTACGTATTCCCATTTACAACTTAAGAGTAACTAAGCAGTAGTCAGCAGAGTGACAAACTTCTGTGTATGGTCAGAATCGGGCCCTTTCTCTGGGAGAAGGTAGATAGCGGAGTCCCTCATTATGCTGCAGTGTTGCGACATACTGCAGGGCAGCTATGAGCAACCTCTACCACAAGGAATTTCTGCAGTGTGCCCTAAAGTCTCTGAGCATATGCCCTCGTTTGGTAGGGTACAGGACCACCAGTCTGAAAGAAACCCAAATCACCACTGATAAATATCAGGGGAGTTGGGGGAAGGAAGAGCAAACGAGAGAGAAGGAGCAAAAGAGAGACGGAAATGCCATACACAAAAGTGAAGGCCATTCATTCATATTGAAAGCTGTCATTGCTATATTACAAATGTGAATGGTATGCAACATAGATGATTAAAACAATATCAATAAATATATTTTATGTGATGGTAAATAATTGTTAGAAACATTCTATTTAGTTGGATTTGACAAACATTTGCAATGATTTTAATTACATCATTTAGATGAAACGTATTTCCTCTTCTAGAAATATTTACGAATGGAACCTTAGTACAAAATTTGGTCTCCATTTTAAAGGATAACAGCAAACTTTTATAAGCGTATCCTTCTGGTACTCACTGTCAATGTCCCCTATAGTTTAATCTAAATTTAGAAGAGCTTATTCTGTATTGAATTATGACTAAACAATCAGATAAAAAATACAGAAAAGTTATATGTTGACATTCATAAATCAGTTATCCATAAGATGACCAATTGATATGAGAAACGAAATTGCAAAAGTATTATACTTTAATTACTCATATCGATGATTATTACTAAGTCTTAGTAGTCTCAGAAGTTTCAAAGTGAAAGAGATGAGCAGTTTTGCATACTGGAGTTACACAGATGGAAGGATTATTTGCTTATCCTTTTATTTTTAAAAATGTTGAATATTACAGGTACCTGACAACTGGATACTTCAACAGGTTTCTGTTCTAATGTCTACATACCTGTACCAAAGATCAGATGGACTGTGTGTCAGTGAAATGTAAAAGCTGATTTTTTCCTAGTGTGGCAAGCATTTGAATGTTTTACTTTTCTTAACACTGCTTGACATTTCACAGAAAGCGAACAAGCGGCAGGTGGTCAGGTCCTGGAGCGAACCAGCAGGCCACTGTGGGGTCTCTCCCCCATGGCCCCATCCTGAAACCCGGCAGGGGTCCACCAGAGCTCAGGTCTGCAGCCACTCCCGGCCTGCCTTCGGTCCTGTCTCCTGGGTGGACTCCTCAGACCCTCTGTAGTGGTCTTGTCTCTCCTTTTGCTCCTGACTGGAGCCCTGGGTTGGACCCTGGACCTGGTTTTTCCCCTCGCAGTGCTGGGGTCTGTTGATGGGCCCCACTGGATGCCAACCCTGCAGGACAGAGCCCATGGGTGAGGGCATTGCCTGCCTCGGGGTTGCCTGTGGCTCCACATCCCTTACCGTTCCCTGACAATTGCGTTCAAACTGGAGTGATTCAGCTTGTAAGTGAATGGAGGCAGAGATGGAAAAACAATGTAATTTGCTGAATGAGACCATTCAGCAGAACTAGAGCATGGCAAAATTGAAAACCAGTACTTTTCACTGATACTGGTACAGCTAGGCTGGGGAAATCACTACAAGAAGAAACCGTTGGGTTAAAAAAAGAGAGGACATTTGTATGGACAATAAGAATATATGGCTGTATAGTTGTTACTCAAAAAAACAAACAAACAAAAAAAGAGCAGGATTTACAGCAATTCTTCAAGGTTTAAAACAGCTTCTGTATGAGATCTTAAGTCCTCCAGCCACATAAAGTTCTTCTTCTTTCATATGAAAGATAAAACACTGCAAATAGCTTCTCAGACTGAACAGGCTCCATGTCTGAGCTGGTTTAGCAATTACTGTGTCCAATGTTTTTCGGTAGATGCTTTCCTAACAAGAACGTAATGAAGGCTAAATTGCTTTTTCAGTTATGGCTGAATAATAATTTGAAATACCTTCCAGGTTAAAACACTACCCTTAACATCAGGTTAACCTGCATTCCTTAGCACAACAGCTATGGTGTCAAGTTCTGTGCTGTGTACTCTAGTATCACAAGTAAAGTAACTCTAATAATTCATGATAAGCATTGCTGGACATGAGGAACTGCACATTAGATTTTGCTTGGAGCTGCTTTCCAGGTTCAAATTTTCCTGAAGATAAAGGAAATCTGTTTGCCCGTGTTCCCCTGCTCTACATAGAAGCTGCAAGGAAAAGCCTGTCTGTTTGATACAGGATGGAGGCAGGTAGCATTTTTTAGCATCGGATTATCTCACTCAGCCTTGTTCTTCTTTAAGCAACATGACAAGTTTGGACTTTGGTAGCTCTAAAATACAAACCAAAAGAAATAATTTCTGAAGTGCCAAGTCCTTATTTCAAACATGCTTATATTTCTACAAAGAATTTCAGAATGAACACCATGTATCAACATCATTTTCTTCAAAAGACTGAGATGAATTCCAGTTTGCAAGCTATATTGATTGCTCAGAGAAGACAGCAGTTCCTCCCTTCTTCCTGGGTTTAATTATACGCTGAGTAACTCACAAGTTATTGTGTTGCCGTATCATTCTGAGTAATGAACTAGACAGAATTATGGCTGAAAAGCAGACTATGGGCACATCTACCCAGGCAACACAGAAGAAAGATCTGTTAATCATCATATTGCAAGTACCAGGGATGAAATCCTGATGCTGTTGAACCCAGTGGAAATGCTTTCATCAGTAGGGTTAGGATTTCTCCTCCGTTTGTTATGCATTACTACTTATGTGAATTTCACCAAAAGACAGGCTGGCCATATTTAAACTGTGGGGTTTTTTTGTTGCTGTTCCTTTACAATACATGAACAAAAGCCATGTGGCTGTGAGTCTAACTTAAAAACTAATTAAGACTTTTTATGCAAGTTGGATTGTCCTCCAAAATGCTCCTTTGAAATCATTAAAAAAGGCTCCAAAAAGCAACGCTGCTCATACATTACTTAATAGCACTTCACTTTTTTCTGTATGTATTTTCCATTTTCTGATCTTGTTCTTAGTGTTCTGTAAGACGGTATTGTTACTGATGCAGTTGGTACTTTATGCCACTGTCAAACTACGGACCACAGTCAGACCTGTTGGAATTAAAATTATGAAATCAAAATTACTTTTTTGCTTAAAAGGAATCTAAACATGTTAATCTTTTTGCAGTTATATCTATACAACTAAAGCTTCTGATTTTCTTCTGCTTGTGTAAGCCACAAAATGAAAACCATTTCAGTGGGAATTCAGACTGACATTTGTTAAAGTCTCTTTCAAAAACCAATAGCAACAAACAAAAAAAACACCTTCTCACCTGAATATGTGTAAAAGTCAAATTATTAAGAAATGAAATTGTTGTATTTTTATTGTGAGACAGAATACATAAAGTGTAATTTATGATCAGAGACACAGCTATTTAAAAATACTGTCCTGTGCCTGGGTCAAACTGATATGAAGATTCTTAATTCTTGCCAATTTTTCCTTTTATGTCTACAAAGATGTCACATGTCACAATGGCAATAAAACCTAATAGTTAGCAATTTTTGCTAGAAGAATACAGATTGGCCTGTAGTTCCACCTACTCCTTCAGTTGCATATAATAATCTTAAATTCCTGTTTAACTTGTTTGCGCATTTAAACAGCTATTGACTTTCACCATTGAGGTGGTTGCATTTCAGCATTAAACTCTGGAGACTTCCAAGTAGAATGCAATGTACATATATACATCTATTACTGCTCATCACTGTAACTTCATTACTTATGTACAGTAATAACAGTTAATACTTATGTTGGGATTGTGTCTGGAGGAATCAGTCAGATGAAGGCAACAGTAAAATAATATAGATACTAAGTACATAGCTGTTACTCAAAAAAGTGCAACTCCAATAACATTCAGAAATCTGTTGTTTTCATGATACCTTTATGCACTTTGTGACTGTAAAAGAACAGAATTAACATGTATTTTGCTATTTATAATGTAAAGCACTGCAGTGGATGCAATTATCTCTTCTGTCAAGTTTAAAAGTATGCTCACAATTGTGAAAAGGCAACATACTTTGGGATTTAGTGGTGCTCAGGAGAAAATATGTGAGTTTTTTACAGTAGTTATAATTTGTGCTCAAGGAAAAAAAAAATCAAAGAATAAGCCCTAGTTCTTAATTTAGACTTAAAACTGCACCTACAACATTACTACATCTTAATGTTACATAAATACAATTTAATGGAAGAAGACAGATGACAGAAGGATTCTTTTCTGCAGTCCATATTATGTTGTAATTCTAACAGTGATATTATGAACTTTGAAAACAAAATTGTAAATCAAGCCTTACACAAGGATGAAATCATTTATAAGTGAAAATATTGCTAAAATAAATCGCTGCCTTGAAATTAAAAAAAATCACTTTGCAATTTTGTGTTTCAAACCTTTCCTAGACCTGAAGATTGGCAAGTCACAACTTTGCTTTGTCTTTCTGATACTATTATTGTCGTTGGGTTTAATCCACTTTGCATCGGCATAAGCACCAAGTTAGGACAGCACATTTACAGAAGTTTTCTGTCTTTCTATGTGATCAAGCCACAGTTGTCATCATAATTCTACCCTTACTTACATATTGTCTATTCATTTTGAAAATCTAATTTCTTAATTCAGACTCATTATTTCAGCTTAAACAATTTCTTCTTTCTGGCCTTCTTCATATCCATACTTGTCTCATGTATCAATAGAGAATATTGATGTTAAACGTTTCACTTGCTCTGGATACCTCACTAATTTTCATACATCTGCAGGCTGCCACAGTACGTTGTATTAGGCTAAAAGCTTTCTTGTTTTCCAGGACTCTCATGCTTCAACATCTCTATCCTTTCATCCACTGCAGATGCCTAAGACTGTTACTGTACTTCTGCAGTTCTTTTCCAAGGGCTTGTTTTCCTTGATACACATTTATTAAATTGGCCATATGATATAGACAGACTGATTAGAAGCTGGAAATAAATTGTCTAAAGGAATTATTTCTTTAGCTGACAGCAGAAGAATCTTAAAATGAATAAAATTATTCCCGTTTTCCTCATCTTTGTTTGACAGTCATCTGCAGTTGGATATCTTTCTTGAGTATGTAAAGTGATATTAACACAAACAACCAGCTACGAGAAATGTTAAGGTTTGTAAATATAATCAGAACTTCAGATCCCTCAATGAAATGCTAATTATTTAGTGGTGAAGATAGCTATTTTTACACTTCTAGAACTTTATTTTGCTCCGTATTATTCAGCTGTGCCAGTGATCAAGCCTGTCAGTGATGGGACTTCCAATTCCCCTCTCCTATTTTCTTGTTAAAACAATTTTGAGAACTAAAAAATACAGATCTTGCATCCAGTCTGTCAAATAGCATTAATTCTGTAGTTTGTACTTAGCGTGAGACCATCAAGACAGACAGGTCTATCTGTACTAGCATAAAAGGAAGTCTCTCCAAAACTGACTGAGGTATTAAGCATGACCATATATGTGCTAGAGAAGTTTGCCCATTTCTGCCCTGTATATAAGTAAAGGATCTATTTCTTTTACTAGGTATATTAATCTGATTTTTTTCAAACAAATATCCCATTTTTTAGGGAAAAGGGGAGTGGGAACAAAATTGTTTATAATATTAAAATAAGTATACTGTACATGGATACATAAATCTGACTGAAGTTTTTTTGTATAATGTTTGTGTAACAATAACTATCAGTAACTTTTTTCCTAAAAGTATCAAACATATAGTGTCTGTCATAAGCTTCTCCTGTAAACCAAATAACTTGCAGTAGCCATGAATCAGGGCCACAGAATGATTCAAAGATTAGAATTCTACAGGAGGGTCCAAAAATAATAACAAAGAATATAATAAAGAATATTTTAAAAAATTCTCATTTGCAAACAGACACATTTCAGTGACAAAGATAAGAATTGTTAATTCAGCTTACTGAAATTTGATAAACATGAATTTCTGCATTGATTTGCTTTCTAATGATCAGTAAGCAATCTTTATTCCTCTCAAACTGAAAGAAAATGAAGTTCTGGGTTGCAGTGATAAAAAATTCATTTCTGGCACACATGCAAAATTGTTTATTTTTATGTATGACATAATTAGACTCAACACCCACAAACAATGAGAATACATTTCAATACATTCTCTGCACTGCTTAGGTCATGAAGTCAATCATAAACATTAACCGAAACAAAACATTCCTTGGGTAAATCAAAGGAAGTACCACTGAAATAACATAAGCAGCCGAAGAAAGCTTGGAGTCTTTCCACACTAATGTCTGATTATGTGGAACAATGTCAAGAACTTGATAGGGTACTTGTCCAACTAGTGCTTCTGGCCAATTTTCTTCTCTCAAAAATACTTAAATGCAACTGGAACAATTAACATTTAAGAGAATTTAGGTCTTTATAGGATTGAGGCCTTTATTCATTGTAGAGTTCAGAGAGCTTCTAGAGACTATCAGAGATGACTGGAAATTCCATACAGTCATTATTAACAGATTGTTATATGGTGATACGACATACTGAACTGTCAGAAAAGGACAGCAGACCTATAGAGTTCATCAGGAATGCTACAGGGTTGAAGGCCTGCCATGGGTAGCTGTGCAGAAAATGGTACTGGCATTATATTGTTTCTTTCCAGCTGTGGGAGCTGGAATCAAAGATATGTACAACCTGTCTGCCTTTTTGTTCAACCAGCCTGTTAATTGTATCTCCTCAACAGTTATCATCAGCTTTAAGGCATGACTTTCAACTGGTTGCTCTCTTATCAGAATCAGTTTTGCACACAGATCACTGTCGTTTACTTGTAGTGAGAAGAGATGGTTTGGGATCTCAAATGATAAGATTAAAGTTCATTTTTGGTGGCATGGACCACCTTTCTATGAACTATTATCAGCTATATAGAAGAGAAGTCAGAAGCCGTGAAGGTGACACAGTCAGTCATGCATCTATGCTGTTCCTGCTAATTTGATGATGTGAATACAATGGAACCTGATCAGTGTGAGGAGATCTGCAGTTCCATCTGTCACTTCATTCCTGGCTGTTTGGACATCTTATTCAGAAGAAGCATAAAATCTGGAAGGAATCTTATCCACTAAATGTACTTGTTTTAATTTTTGATGAAAATGTCTCCAACTGCCTGAACAGCCTGATGCTAACCATTCATGACTAACCTACTATTCTAGCTGTCAGGACAAGCAAAGGTAGCCTGCAGTGCCATTACAGAAACCCAAAAAGATAAATCCTGTGTTCTTAAGCATGTAAGTGAACATGGCTGGTTTTAGACATAGGATAGAATGCAGTCAGAAATAAAGCTACCTATGTCTCCTCACCCTTCACATCAGCATCTTTCTGAACAGGTTTGTGAATCACAAGGAGGATTCTTCAGAAGTACCATATTTTCAGGCATGAGATATATTACCAAGTAGGAGTCTTCTATACGCAAAGATTTCTTTCACCTACATGCCCTACCAAGGACATCTGATGAAGGAATAGCCATTTTAATCTGCTATAAGCATTTCAAAGGAATCAAAGAGAAAAGATGTGTCAATGGGAAATGGCTGAAGTAATGTCCCTGCAGCTTTCAGAAGGGTAATGTTTGCCAGATATGTGTCTCAGAAAAAGAAGTAGTGTTAGGTTTGTGTCCTTTTGTGGATGACTTGCATCATCCAAAGAGATTAGAATGAGTCTGGTCTCTTGTATTCAAAACATGTTAATTCATCCTTACCATGCAGTATTTAAGCAACTTACTCCTATAGTTTGTTTCTTTGTCAATACCTTTAATACATTATAAAATAAAAATGAATGTTTGGCTTAGTATGTCAGAGGTTTCCAGAAAAAAGCTTCAAAAATCAATGGTGTAAAAGCCCTAGGAATTTGCTTTGGCAAATGTATTTCTTC
Organism: Scopus umbretta; assembly: GCA_013400535.1. Taxonomy (NCBI): domain Eukaryota; kingdom Metazoa; phylum Chordata; class Aves; order Pelecaniformes; family Scopidae; genus Scopus; species Scopus umbretta. Next base: position 4,850 of record VZTL01050052.1, on the reverse strand, counting down.
TGTGGCTCTTGGTAAAGAAAAAAAAAAAACAGTATGATTTGTTCTTCTGAGAGTCCTACACGCATGATAAACATTTCCTTTACTAATACATCAAGCCACTTATCTTTCAGCATGATAGGAGGTACAGCTTATTTTTGCTAGCTCTGTTAAACCTATGAATCTGAAGTAACACTGCTGGAAACTGAACTACTGTGTTAGCTTTTGTCTAGCTGCCAGTGAGGTAGCTGCTGTCCTTGCAGCCATTGTGCAGTACCATTGTAAGGCAAGTGTAAGAGTTTCCAAGAAAGCCTGGAATGTTCATTGGGACCATGCAAGTTCAAGCTTCAGAAATCAACTGCATAGATCATTTCTTCTGAGTCTTCTGAGAGTGCATAGGTGCACAGCGTTTCAAAAGACACTGAGAACTGAGTTCTTTGGAATCGGTTTTTGTGTGGTCAGTATTTAGTCTTTCTCAATGAAAGTCATTACTCGGTATACACGTGGACAAATCCGTAATAACAGAGATTGACTCAAATGGACAGTGAAATGAATGATGGTCTTAAGTTAAAATATGGTATTCAGGATTTCAGTTTCTAGAATAAACAAACTCCTTTGTGTCTAAAACTATATACAAATTCCTGACCAATGAAATTTTTACATGTAAAATGATCACAGAATGTTATTTCTAATTCATTTTATGTTTAAATACAGCAAGTTTTTTTCAAGAAAATATTTCATAAGAACCTCTCATGCATACACTAAAGTACATGTCATAGCTGGACTAACATAATGGAGTGTTATGAGCTATTAAATTAATGAGTCATGTACTGAGGAAGATGTACATCAAAGGCTGATACACTTTCTGATATGTAAGCATGCATTAGTGTGTTACTTTAGATGTTCTGGCACATGGAAAGACAAAATCTGTACCAGCAATCTTTACTTGTAACATACCTGGCTCTGGGCATGGAAGGACTGACACCTACATCACTAGAATTTCTGGTTCAGGCTCAACGTTGATATAAATGATGAAGAAATTTAACCACCAGGAAGTCAGTCTAAATGGCTGAATGACAATAGAACTTATTCTAGTTTTCATGCTTAAATGAGAAGAGGGATGGAGTTGTGAAAGAAGAAACTATCAGGAAGAGTACAAAAATAAGCAAAGCTGAGGACTCTAACTTATTGTGTGTCTTGCTCTTTATTTTGCTACACACATATCCTTCTGGTTCCATGACATCCAAACTATGTTAGTTATCATCCACTTCCATTGGTTTATTGATGAGATAATTCCAGCATCGCTTTCATTTTCTCTGTATATGGCCAGAGATGCATTCTTTGTAATACACAGAACTGGTGTCTGATCCTCAAATTTATTTATTGAAACAGTGACAACAGTCTTGATTCTTAGTGATGAGTTTATTTTCACCAAGGTCATGAGATAACTAGAGCCAAGTATGTGCAGGTTTGGGATCATCCATAATAGTATGTTCACATCCAAGTTGATTTGAAGTAATCAATGAACAGATAAATAGAAGTTGGATGAAGGAAGAACAACATATACACAAAGTGTATATATTCTTACCTTACAGAACTGAACATTTCTAGGAATTATTGTGATCTGCTACATACGTAGTGCACTTTAAACATTTTCATCTCAGCATTTCTCAATGCTATATTTTCCTACTGCTAATATCTGCTATGGCAGACTTATATAGTGCAAAGAACAAAAAAAGATGCAAATACTAAAGAATCTGTAATCCATCTAATCACAGCTCAGTTGTTCATCTGTAAGGCATCACTTCATCAGCAGGGTGATGAAGGAAGGATTCATGTGCTAAGACGTGTTATTGGGAATCTGAAGATCTGGCTTCTCTTCCTATTTCTTCAAAAGATTTCATGCTGAATCTTCAGCATATCATTTTGGGTTTGACTCAATGCCAAAGATAATGACAATCTTTATTTCTCAGTGCTAGATGTTCTGTGTAATGGAGGTGGGTAATTGCGATGAAATTGTACTAAGGAGCTGTTGTGTATTTGTTGTGATGTGCTTTGATATCCCCAGGTGTCAGAAAGTATAAAGAAGTAATGCATTTGTTACTGGTGTTTTGTTGCCCATTTTGTCATCTGCTAATGGACATAATATGTTTTAAGAAAGGCTTTGAAGGATTACAGTGAGTATACTTGTAGAAAAAAAAAATAATGATGGCTCTCAGCATATTTCTGATACCTGAATCATTTTTTCAGACACACAAGAGAATTTATCATTCCAATATTTTAATTTTATGAAAGAAGTTTGACAAAGAAGAAATACTGATACTTTCTTTCATTTTCAATTTTTGGTAGAAATACCATGGTGTGATATAATGCATAAATACCTAATATCAAGTAGATACTTAGAACTTATCAACTATATGGTAGCATTCATCCTCTGTCTTTCCACATGCATAGGAAACAATATGATGATCATTCATGGAGTAGAAGAAAGTGGATAATGTCCATAATGTTTTCACTCTTTCTATTTTGAAACTTTTTCAGCTTAAGAAAATATCTGGAGTGGCTTAAAGAATCCTTAAATATATTACTCCAAAACATTCCAAGCTCCTCCCAATTCTCTAGAGTAGGCAAAGCAGAATCCTCTATTTCTATGGTGCTGCACCAAAGAACTCCTAAAAGATTTGATGGAGAAAAAATTTATAAACAGAAACACTATCATCACCCCTCTCATAAGGTCTCATACACAGTTGCATTTGTAAAACAAAAGAAAGGAAGGAAAACTGTACAAAAAGGATGAATTCATAACTCTTAAAATTTAGAAAAGAAATTTTCAAAACAAATAATGAAACACGTATTTCGGTTAAGATGAAATACATTGTTTTAGTACGTCACCAAAGCCAAATTCTCTCATGAAAAATGACTTTAAAGCAAAGACGCATTTTTTGGTAAGAAAACTGTGTGAAGAAACTGCTCATATAAACTTATGGTATGGCATTTTCAAAATATCTTTACTGTTACTGCAGTTAGTAAAAATATTTAGTTTAATGAGAACAATCAACATTAGACCAGTATTAAATGCTTCAGAAGTCCCATTCTTATTATCTGTCTCCATTCTGACTTGTTTTGGAGAATCTAGTTTTCCATCCAAATAAATTAGGATGAGTTAATTACAATTTCCCAGTCTTCTGTGAGAAGTCAACAAGCAAAAATACTCTTAAATATATGAAAGGAAAATTGTGAAAGGTATGCCTGGCTACTATTGACTTCCTGAATAAAACTGTCTTGCACACGGGTTTTCCACACATATAACTGCAGTGTAAAAGACAACATTATGAGAAACCTTCTGACAAATTGATTAATAATCTTGAGCTGCTGAAGTTCAGCTGAGTGAGCAATTAAACATTCCAAACAGCAATGAACCTTCAGAGATAATTTATGATAATTTTATGCACAAGAGCTCAGTGGCTTTTTAATTTGATAGAATGTTAGTAGCATAGATTTCTAACAAGGGAGTTTCAGTGCTCCATACATCACTGAGATTACTTAAACATTTCAAATGTGGTTGATGAATGAAGTTTCCTGAGATGTGAGGAGATACAGAAGGTGTCAGAAGGTTGAGATTATTCATCATATCAATTATTGAAAGTGGATGCATTGACATCATACTCCCAGCTCATATTTTATAGCCATTATAAAGACAGAACAGAAATAACAGACTTGGTGGACTGCAGAACTGTCAGGATGTCTACTTTCTTCCCTTTTTTATTCCAGCATTGTTCTGTCACTACATAATGTTAGCACTTCCAGGTGTTTCTTTGAAAGTCTTTCATAATACATAGCAGGAGAACAAGACCCTTTGGATATCATCAGCTAAGACCTGGAAAACATCCCATGCAGATCAAGAGAGAAAAGGAAGGCTAGATAAAATAACATGAGTCTAAACTCAGTTTGCCAGAAATGCAAATACTGTGTCATTTTTGCTGAGGGACAGCAAGTTTCCTTACATTCTTCCACATAATTTTTTGCCTTTTTGTTGCTTTCAAAAAACTGCATAAGGTTGTACATTCACACAAGTCAAATATTTTTAATTCCTAGAATATTTCACCTTCGTTCTTTTATTTCTTGTTTTGGCAGGTAAAATATAGTGTTTTAATCTTGGATTTCTGACATACTCATGACAGTTTGAAATACACTAAGCTAAACTAAAATAAATAATGTAAAGGGGCCTTCTTTATTATATGAACAAAGATAAAGTCTCTGCTTTGAACAGAACACTGAAGCACTCAGATACCACATGTTTAAGAGAACAGCCAGTTGGTGAGATTTTATTTGTTTTTAACACTACTATAATGATCCTGACAATACATCATCATTTCACTATCCAGTTATCCTTTCATGCATGCAAAGAATAGAATGCTGGAAAATGGAGGCTAAAGATGGGCAAAAAAATATTGCTAGAAGCAGGACAGCAGCCTGTTACTTAAACTCCTTCAAGTGAGAGATCACTTCATTCATGTAAAGCACCATTAGTCAAAATACGCCTCAAAGCTCAGGAACTATGCAGACAGCTTGGAGAGTGATAGGTGGGAGAGTGGGAGTGTTTGTACAGACCTTGTGGCTTCACTGCAAACCTAAGCTGTGCCCTTACCANTCCTACTTCAGATGAGAACTATTAGTCTTAGGTTAATGAAAAGAGTTGCCTGACCCATTGTGTGTCTTCAGCATTATTGTTTCAAGAGCTGACTCCTGCACAGCTCCAAACGCAGCATCAACACCTATCGACATAATTGAAACTCTCCCACCCTTGAAGAATGGAGTCAACATTAGCAGAAGAATCACAGAAATTGGTAAAGAAAAGAAGTTCCATAAACATG
>VZTL01050051.1:1816-15830 GCA_013400535.1 Scopus umbretta | reverse complement strand
GATGTTAATGTCCTTCCCTTAGTTATTGAGAGGATAGGTCTTTGAGTGAATTTTGGCTATACAATGTAAGAATTCTAACTCCTGTGGAACTGCTGATGATGGACAGAATTGCTGACAGGCAGAGTTAGGGTACATCTTCTGTCTCGCTGTCCCTTACTGCTTCACCCTATTTCCTGCTGCTTCCCTAGATGTCTTGCTGTCTTTTGAGGTCATACCAGGAGGGAATGTGGGGGAGTGTGGGGACATGGGGATGAATATTCAACTGTGTATATAAATAATACTGTATCTTAGGATTTTCTAAGGCAGTTAATCAGTTGTTATAGTTTTACGTTTTGTGAAAATACCAAATGGAGTTCAAATAGAACAGCTTCTAAAGTAACTAGATTCAATTATGACTAGAAAACCTCCATCCTCTAACTCCAGATAGCACAGCAAAATGTTCCTAGGTAGTAAATAGTATATCTGAAGTTAATATTGACATTAAGCGAGAAAGAATATCACTATACGTCCATGTGTAATTTCCATACAGAAATGTTACACAAGGTAAATTTTGGCTTCTCGTACAGTCACAATAGTGACTTTATGTATAAACAGCATTGGATCCTTGACAACTGCAGATGATTAATTTGCTGTACTTTTAAACAGCAGTTTGGAAACAAAACAACTAGAGAGTGCATCAGTAGAGCCCATTCCAAATTTACAGACAACTGAGAAAAGGTCAGCTGATGAGCTTGAAGAGAATGATCTTCCTCCTGCCAAGAAAGCTCTGTGTACTGTTGTAGTGGAAGGTAACTTGGAAATGGCTTATAAGGTGAGATGGTAATTTGGTAAGTGAGTCTTTATGCATAGTGTAGATGCGTAACACATAATAGAGCATTTTAATTATGTTTAAGGGTATCACTTAAAAATGTACTGCCTGTACAAATGAAGAAGATCATCAACACCCATAGATTACTTTTTATTTTGAACTCTACAACAATTTTTGGACTGCTGATTTAGTATTAATTTTTTTGAGAATCTGTAGGCTTTTAGGTTTTTATTTTTATTAGGCTTCCTAGCAGGCAGACTGGTAATACGTTTTATTTGGTTCATTCATCACAGCCTTTCCGACAATGACATTGCAGGAGGGGAAATTGTATGTATATTGGATGACTGGCAGACTGTCTAGGTCTGCTGGATGATGTTATGATTCCTCATGTCTGTTACATGAAGAAGTTGTTAGATGTGTTCCTACCATTTTTTAACATAGTGGGTATTAGTTAAAAAGAACAACCTGCAAATAAAAACAGGCCCGCGTGTTTCCAGCTTCCCTCTGTGCTTTTAGAATATGACAAAGCTTGTGGCAGTGACTACCATTGATTTTTGTGAGTAGGCTTAGACTGTGTAGTGTGTCTGGGTGAGGGAATGGGTGATAATTCCCCACATGATTCAGAGAGCTTTTCTAGGAAGGACTGGATAACAATCCTCTTCCTTGGCCTCTCATCTTGGCATCCTTGTCTTGAGTCATTTGTCATAAGAACACCTTGAAAAGCTAGCTCAGGAAATGAGTTAAGTGATGAATGATACTGTACTGCAGATGTAGTCTTCTCTATCACTCCTGTTCTTGGAACTGTACATGCATGGTATGACCTTATCAACAACTTTCATTGTCTCTTCTCTATTGAAAGAAATAGAGAAATAACTTCTTTTTTTTCTTTTTTTAAATACAGGGTTATTCAATGAAATCCACAAATGCTCCAGTGATAGCTTCTGGTAGGTAAACTTAAACTTTTAAGACAAATTATAATAAATTATTCCTGGTAATACCCTAATACCACCATTCCATGTTTTCTGCTATAAACCAGATATGTTGGAGTACATAACTGGCTGTTAATTTAATAATGATTCTAAAAACATTGCTGTAGCTAGTTTTAATTGTGAAGCCTTGGAGGTGTTTTTGGACTAAACATGGTATCTTCTCCTAAGCAAATATTTCCACCTGTTGGAGAGCGCTAATAACCAAAGGTATTAACTGGTATTTTAACCATACCATGCCAAAATAATTTATTTATATTTTATTTTGTATTTGTCTTTTAAAAAAACAATGCATAAATGTAATTGTTTGAAAGTGCAAGTCTGCCTTTGAAGAATTAGAGGGAAAGCAGAATTGCTGACAATGCAATTTTCAGTGAACTGAGCCTGTGCAGGGTTTGGAGAACCACCTTTTGGCCCTAAAAAAGACTTTAAAGGGAAATTGTGGAAGCTTAAAAGCTAGATGACTTGGCTAAGTTCTATGGTGTGCTGTAAAGGAGGGGGAGGGTTGTGCTGTAAAACCACACTTCTACCAGCTTTTCCAGCTTTCCCCCATAATACCTGTAAGACCTTACAGACTTGAAAAGTAGACTCTGACTTTTCAATTCTTAGTGGTGACTTCAAAAAATAAAATGACAAAAAAACTGAAGAAAAAATCAGCCCTTCTCTTGTAACGGTGCAAGCCATTTCAATATCACACATGTCTTTTGGGCTGTTGCATTATCACTGGAGTCCTTGAATGACTCTCAACTCTGTCTACAGGGAATCCTTTTCAAAAAACAGAGGCTTCAGCAAAGGAAAAAGTACTTACCTCTGTGTTGTTGTCTGAGTCTATGTCATCAGTGGCTGAGAGAAGTGAGCCTGAGACTTTGGAGAACTTAGGGAAAGCACCACTTGAGAATTCAGCATCCAAACAGGAAGAGGAGGTGATGCCCAGATTAACTTCTAACAGAAAAGGAGAAATAAGTGCTCAAGGAAAGCAGGGGGATATCCATGAATCTGGACACTTGGAACATACTGGAAGCCTGGCGTCGTCTTCAAAAACTCCATTACTCAGGTATTTATATAATAATGTTTTTTCCGTGAAAAAGACCTTGTTTCCAATTGAGGTTTTTAATCCTTTTTCCATATTGTATTACAAGAAGGGCAGTACCATCGTTTGTGACCTACATGGCTAAGAGTTACAGTATCTAGCCTCTTCAGCAAATTAGAAAGGATGAAACTGTCTGCTTTGAAATTTGAATTATTTTATTCGTTAAACAAGCAGATTGACCAAGGGACAGTACTGACCTATGGTATGTCTATTTAGACACTGACAGATGCCTCTTGTGAGGCAGACATCCGTTAGCTGTGATACGGATTTAGGATAATTGTTGTTTAACTCAGCTCAGTCTAATGTTGTGATATATATACCCATCCACTTGTTTTGATTTTTGTCCTTCTGCCAATAAGATTTGTTACTGGTACAGTACTCAGCACCATGCATTTTTAGGACTAACGTAAGATGTGTCATTTCCCCAAAAGAGTTTCAATCTTGACAGCTCAGAGGATATTCCTCTTACCTATCCATCTAAATGTGAATTTTTTAAATACACCTTTCTATAATGTTTAAGTATTTGAGTTCCTGTTCTCTATTGCTCTTGTGCTCACTGGTTTATTTTTTTTTGATTGGGCTGCTCCACTGATATCTTCTGATTCTGTTTATTCTTTCATTATGTTTATGAGTACCAAAACTGGTTATTTGTATGTGGGACATCCACAGCAATTGGGTAATGATGCATTAACTCCAGAATCCTTGCCTTAAAGTTTACTTTCCAAGTTGCAAACTCGTAACATCATGAAAAGTTGATACTCTCTGTACCTCTGTCATCACTGTGACTTCTCTAAGTTCACTGGCACTAGGTATGATGCTGTTAATAGGCTGAAACCCTGCAGCAGATACTCTCTTTCTGCTGTTTAAGAGAGTCTGCTGTGGCTCTATCTTTGGGAATCTGTCTTTTTCCATTAATTACATGAAGGATGCTCTTTTCAGTTCGTTCTTTAGGAGTATGTTTCCATACCTCTTGGAATCTCTTTCTGAAGATCTGGTGGCTTGTTACAGGCTCTGGTTTAGTAGCAAATAGTAGGTTCCTGTTCTTAGGGTTGGAGATTGTCAAGAGTCTCTGTAACTCTTCAGAAAACTTGTGTGCCAAAATATTCAGTAATACAAAAGCCTTTCGCAGAATGACTTCCTTGTTTTTTGTTTGGTTTTTTTCTTAGAATTTTCATATATCTCAGAGGTGTGTATTTGTTTCCTGTGTAATGAATTGGACTCCTGTAATACTATTTACATCTTCCTTCTATGGAACAATCCTATGACATCCTGTGTTTGTTTTGAACAGGGGTGGACGAAAACCATTGGGATTTTTATCTTTAATTTGCAAAAAAAGTAGTTCTGATTCTGCAGAAGATACCAAAGGGAATAGAGGGGAGATCCAAAAGTCTCGGATTGTGACTCCAAAGCGAAGTCTAAAAAAACCCACCCCATCCACTAAGGATGATAGGAAATCTTGTTCCCTTCCCTCTACAAGCAAATCATCACCTGTGGAGTATGAGAATGTAGCTGCTGATGCTGCAGTTATGGTATGTGTTTACTTTTGAATGCTGTTGCATTTTTTAGATGTGAAGAACAGTGAATTAGTTGTTTCAGGAGTGGGTAGGTGGGTATGTAGTGTTCCTGTTTTGAGAGAGATATCTGCTCCAGTTAATAAATCCTGACTTGTGCATGTGGAGGAGACTTGTAAGGGAACTAAGTTGTTTTTTCTCTGCATGTGTACCTACTTGTTTCCCATTTTCAGTAAACTCTGAATTTTTTGTCTAAACTGTCTATCTAAAGTGGAAGCTCAAGTGCATATATATTTATTTTTATGTGTATATGTATGCACACACACTCATACACACACAGATTAAGAGCAGCTTTTTCTTTTTCTATTAGGTTTCAAGTAATGAGCCACCTGAAAAGCCACCCCTTTGTGCTAAAGATAAAGAGAAGGAAGAAGAGCCAACCAGAATCTCAGAGTATTTTTTCAGTGACATCTTTATGGAAGTAGATGATTCAGAATAGCAAATCGGCTTTATAAAAAAAAAAAAAACAACAAGATTTGAAGGTTTAATGCAACAAGAAAAGAGTATCTGATTTTTTTTCTGATGTTCACCATGCCACGCTTACTGTCAGCCAAGCTCTTGTTAAGATGAAACGGATTCCTTCTGAAGTGACCTGGATACTTTTAAGATGTTGACATCTAAGCCACTACATTGATATCATTGGACCAGACCAGCAGCTGCTGGCTTATAGTTTAGCTTGTTTAGATGCTGATAATGGGTGCATGACTATCTTCCAGAAAAGTGCAATGAAAAAATGCTTAATCTTGTGACAAGTATCCCTTTAAATTTTAATGCTAAAGCTTGTGGTACTGGCTATACAAATTCTTTACTTCTTTTTGTGAAGTATGTTATGTTAGTGTGTTAGAAGGAGGAATGAATGTTTTATGTGTAGTGTAATTTGTAGATCAGGATGCAAATACTGGAAGTGTAGTAAATAAATAGATATGTTCAGCACTGCAGGTATTTTTATTAGCATCTCCAAATGATGTATTTTTGTAGGAGTTTTTAATTACATAAATTAAAATAAGATCCTAACTTGAAAAGCCAAATAAGTTTAGTTCCTTCAAAATTTATCGAACAACTGGAAAAACACAATTTACTAAAAAATGCTACACAGTGTTAATTTTTGCAACTGTCCTATTGGAGTGGGAGGAAGAGGTTAACGTTTACTAGCATACATGCTAATTTTTTTCTAAATTTGGAAACGAAAGGGGATAGATACAATTTCTTTTCCTTGGTGTTTGTGTCTCTGCTGACTTCATGGTTTCCCTTGTGCCAAGTAGCACAAAGAGATTGGATTTAAACCAGGACTATACAATGTAGTTGCTTTGGGGATTTGCTACTTTGAAGCAGTTGAATTTGAATTGTTTTCCTCGTGTTGCATGTCTACTTGTACTGTAACTTGCTATAAAATGCTGGTGTAGCTTTGGATTTTAGCCTAATTTTTCACTTGCCTCATCAAGAAGATTGTCTTCATGAGGTAACAAGGTTCATGCAGTCTCAAAGTCAGGTGGTCATTCAAAGAGTCAATATTTACTCTGAAATTCCTTATTACACAGAAATGAGTGTGTAGATTTAAGTAGTCTAAATTTTTCTCCTGTAACTTAATACCACCAGGTACTTTTGCAAAACAAATGATGTATTATGAAAGTGAAACTGATGTTTAAATGGAATTGTTATGCTCTCAAGAAACCTACCTTCAGCTTTGGGCTGGATAATCATTTACTGGCAAATATTTTCATTTAATTATCTAATTTTGAAATACTTGATGAAGTTTCAGAATGTTTGCCTTTTCAGGAGTTACTGGCAAGGCTTCTGATGGAGCTTTTAAAATTTTGTCAATAAGGAAAAATACACAAAAGAGCTACTGTTACCGCAAATTGCTATTATCAGGCCTCTGTCAATCAGATGTCACTAGCAGCAGTATCTTGAGGTGATGGGAAAGGGACTAACAGTCCCAGTGTAAAGGAACTTACTTGAAAGCATACTGTCAACCTCCCCCATGCCCCACCCCCCCAAAAAGAAACCCAAACCCACCACCACCACTTTCTGTTCAGACAGTATCTTGTGCTCTGCCTAATCCATTTAACTTGAAATATTTATCCAAATATTGTCTTACTGTAAACTTTATGAAATAGATTATAAAGCTCCATGTACTGTATATCTTGTAGATATTTTATGTATGCAAGTGTTTAGTTCCTGACATGTGGCATGTTTAAATCACTTGCACTGATAGAGCCTAAAAATAGATTTGTAGGGAGTGGCTATAAAATAATTGCGCTACGTACTTTCTGATGCGGTAACCATTCTACATTTAGCTCTATACATTTTAGCTTGCATTCATATGACAAGGAAAAAAACACCACAACTATTTCATTAGTAAGATTTAAGGTGCCTTATCTACCTTGTTAACTGGGGCTACACATTTTTTCCCCTGCAGTTAAATCACATGCACTTTGTTAGAGGATTTTGTTTTTTTAAAGAACAAATGTAATTTCAATAGAGATAAGACAACTTTGTGTTCTGATTTGTGTATGAAAGTTTTATAATAGTGAAGGATGTAAGAAAAGGTTGGTGAAATCTCAATGCCTATTAGTTTAGTATTTTTACAAAGATGTGACATAAGACTGCTTTGCTTAGAGTTGTCTGGACACCCAGTATAATCGCATATGAGCTTTCTTTTTCAAAGAAAGTAGTCGTATTCTGTATGTAAATTATGTGAATAAATTCTTTTATATTACCCATGTTTCCATTTCTTAGAATATCAGTTGCAGTTTTTAAATGCTAGTAGGCATAGCAAGTTAACAAAAGCGTGGGCTAAAGGAATGGCTGGAATACTGGGAGGCACGCAGGCCTGCTCTGTGGTGGCGACAGACTGAGTACACTTGAACAGGGGATTTGTTGTTGTTTGGTTTTGTTTTAGAACAGAGCTTAATTTACTTGGTATGTGAATTCCCTGTGTTCTCACTCTGTAAATATTACGATCTTGTTTAAAAACAAACACAAAATCCTAACTGGAATGCTGGAAAAGAGCACAGCTTTCAACTGAGGAAGCGACTCAAGGGGGGAGTTTAGGATGTTTAAAAAATCTCCCCGTTCCTGTAGCATCTCGGCCGTTCTGCGGGTAATGGCAAAACCCCCGCGTTTCTAAGGAGGGCAAGGGCTTTTCCGGGTCGCGCTAGTACGTGTGTAATGCTGTCACAAAAGTGAAGCGTACAAACTAAATTCTTTCAAGGGAGTTCTTCAGCGTTGTCTTGCAGCTAGGCCCAGGGGGACCGAACGGGGCCGGCAGCTGCGGGCGCCGGTCTGCGAAGGGACCGGCTTTCGGGCGGGCATCGAGTTTCACTCTCCCCCGGTCACGAGCGGCAGGTCGGAGCGGGCGAGGCCGGGGCTCGGCCGCGGGGCCGGGGGCGCCGCACGGCACCCACCCNCTGTCGAGGGGAGCCCGCGGCCTGCGAGCGGCGCCCGGGGCTGCGGGCGCTCGGGGTGCGCGTGGCCGGGCCTGCTGTGCCCGGGACCGCCCGCCGGAGAACAAAACCGAAACGGGGGGACGCGGGCCCCGAGTGAAGTACAGCGGGGGCTCTGACCAGCTGGTCTCAGCGGCCATTTCACGCACTGGTACGCGGTAAGCGTGCGCTGCGGTGAATCGGCCCCGGTCGCCCTGCGGCAGGCCGGGTTTTACAGTGCTGCTCCCCCTCGGATGTTTCCTGAGTGCCAGGCGCTCTTGATGTCGTTCATGCTGCGCGTAAAAGAACGTGGGCTCGAACAGTCGTCTGCCTCGTGATGGACTCTTTGACACTTCTTTTTAATCAGAATGCCAGCATGCGTGTTCGGTCTTGAAGGGCTGGTCGATATCGTACTAATGAAGCGGAGACAGGGAGTTTGTAGGCGGTTGAAGGCAGTGTCTGATGATTTCGAAGTCGGAAATTTCCTTGTGTTTGCAAATTGATTCCCGAGTTGAAGACGGGTGGAATAGTTTCACAAAGCCATGGGCGTGCCTCCAGAAAACACGATACTAGCAGAAAGAATCATCACCTGAGGGGAAGGAGGAGGGATAGGTGGAATTCCAGCTGTCGTTACAAAGAGAATGGTACCTGTATGAGGTGTAAATCGTTTTCTTTTTAATGGAGCATTATTAACGTCATCATATTCGGCATAAAAGTCATGTTTACATTTCGGCTGAGAAAAACATAGTTTTGGGTGTGGGTCAAAATGCATTTGTTTTTAAGTTTGTACCAAGTAAAATACCAAACACCAAGTGAAGCAACAACATGTATTCTTTTTTGAAATATTTCCTTCGGTTCTGTCGTTTTGCAGAAACTAAATTTGGGACGAAAGTTAGGTGACTGAAACTTCTGTGAAACTTCAGAGTGTGTGTGTGTGTATATATGTATATAGATATACGTACAAAGTTTGCGTATATATTTATATGTGTGTATATTCATACTTTGTGTACCAAAACCAGTAATATTTTAATAAATGTGCTTACTCAGCTAAGCTGTCACTGGATTTGTGTTTGTGTGTACATTTTGATCTTAAAAGCAAGGCTTGGTAGCTTTTGTAGAACACATTTTCTATATATTTTTTTTATGTTCATGTATTCTGGCAGCAGTTTCCAACGGGATGTCAAGACAGGAAAAGTTTGCCTAGCTGTGCTAGACAAACCTATATGGATCCGTGTGGTACGTCATTCAAGCAGTAAAATAGCTAATAGTGTTAGTATTTGGTAGAAATAATTGATAGAGCACTGTAAGTGCATGTAGTGCTTTACAAACACGAGGAGCTGAGGTTCCTGCTGTGAGGCACTTAACTGCCTGAAATAATACAGGGAATAACAGTGCAAACATAGGAAGGCGTAACAATATGTGATGAAGGTCTTGCCTTCTTAGGCTAATGTTTGCCTTTCTGCTGTGAATTCAGCTAGACAGGCTGACCTTCATAATGTAAACTGTCTTTCAAACCAGACAGGTAAGAATGTAATTTAAAAATGAGTAAGTCAAAATTCTGGAAGATAATGGAGAATCTCTGTAAAGATTCCAAGGTTTAGCTTTTGCAGCCACTTTGATTGTGTAACAGTACTTCAGTTAGTTCGTGCAATAACTGTAGGATTAATCTGTAGGGTTTGCCTCTTGACTTTGCTTTAAATTTTGTAGAAGCCCTCATATTAACAGCAGAATTTTATAGAACTTACTGGTGCAAGGGCCAGTTTCCAGAAAGAACTTGCAGCACTTCACTGGCCTTTTTGTCATTAATTAAGAGCCCTGAAATATAGTGTATGACTAGCATGTGTGGTTCTGAGAGGAGCCTTTTCTGTGTGTATTGAAAACATACAGTAAGATTTCAAGGCATCTTTACTTTTCCTTTGTGAAGTATAATGATGACGTGTTCTGGTTAAAGGCATGAAAGATAAGGATAGAAATTAAGTGAATTTAAGCAAATAATATATTTGAGTACCATAGTTTTTATAGATGATCTAAAAAGTCCTTTACACCATTTTTCATGTAGAGTGGCTAAAGTGGCTACAGTGAGTTGTTAATTTAGAATCTAATAAGCCTATGATTGTGATTGCTGTGCTGCTTTTAATTATCCTTGCCGGTTTTAGCTGTTTTTTTTTCCCCTGCCTGAAACTTTTAAGCTCAGTACTGTGTGCAAAAGGTGAGTGTATTTAGAGAAAACAGGAGAGATGTGTAATTTTGTTATGTGTAATGCTGCAAAATGAGCCAGCTGGACAAGCTGAACATTCACACATACAATAAAGTTGGGTATTGTGACAACTGCAGAATTTTCAAAGTATGGAATTACAATGGCTGTTTTACAGAGTTTTCACGGGGCGGGGGGAAAGATAACTTGTAAACAAGAGCCTTCTGGAAAGGATTAAAAGCAGGTTTTGTTTTTTTCAGTACTGCATGTGGGTGTGTGGCTGCAGTTAGTATCCATAGTCTCTCCTGGGAGCAGCAGAGTAAAATTAACAAGATGTGGCTTGTTTTGTTCTTGGGTTTTGGGATGCTGTGGCAGTGGTAAAACTGCCAGTAGGTCATTGCAGTGTAATTTCACAGGTTAGGAGGCAGAAAAACAGTTGTAGAGGTAGATGTTGGAGCTGTGCTGTGGGTGGGGCAGGAAGAGGGAGAATTAAAGTATCAAAAGCAATAGACTGAAAGGGGAATAATGTGGTGGGGATGCTGATACAGCCTTGCAAAGCAGGGAGGAGATGGCAGAAGTCTGGTGATCTCCCATGTCCTCTGTAGTCAGGGAGCTGCAGGGTGGCACCACCGATTGGATTTCGTTAACTGAGGTTGGTGTCTTGAGATGTGGTAGGTGTTGACTAGCAATGGGGTGGTACAAAAGTCGTGCAAGTGCAGGCTGTGGGCCATATTGCAGATGACACTTCGTTAGAACATGGGGAATCTTTCCTAAGCACCAACAGAGGCACAGGAGTTGGACTTAGTGTTTCAGTTTGTCACTTTGAACTTGCTGGACGACCTCTAAATGCTGACCTTACGTATAAACTGTGTATATGACCTGATAAAATTGGTAAGACCTGTTGTCACCTGATATGTTTTTAACTTTCAATAGTTATTTGTAGCAATTGCAAAGGGGGAGAGATGGGTGCTTTTGAAAGTCTTAACTATGCAGCTAAAACAGTTTAAATGCAAAGTGCCCGCATACGTGCTTTTATTTTCTTCCTGCTTTGCATCTTGGTCCCCTTTCAGTGACTGAGAGAGAGCTGAACAAACTTAACTGCAACGCTTGTTGCTTCTAGGGGAAACCTTAATTCTGGGTGTTCAAGTCTGAATATAGAGTCACCAGATTGTTTTTTCTGTCAAAGTAGAGTAACCTCCTGTAAATGAGAATTAGACAAGACAGTATGATTTGGTTGGGGTTTTGGGGTTTTTTTAATGCAGCAGCTATTATGTTCCTTTATTGCAGTTACGCTCTTCAGAGAGGTAACATTGGTCTTAATATGTCTGGAAAAAAACAAATTAGAGCTTGACTAATACCTTCTAATTCCTAAGAAATGGTAAAAAAACTGCTGTAATGAGAACACAGTTTTGGATAATTCTGACAGAAATTGTGAGCTCAGTACTGGATTGCTCACATTCAAAACTAAGAGTCTTTATTTTTCTAAGAGGGATATTGACCAGAAGACCAGACTTCATGTTTTTTGAAAGCTTTTTTCTTATCTTTACATTCTACCTAGACAACAGGAATGTGGAAGGTATTTACCAAATTCTATTTGGTCTAGGTCATTAATGTTTTAATACAAGAGACATGGCAGCACTTAATTTGAATCCTCGTTATGTTTATACAAAGTTAGATTAAAAAAGCAAACCTGTAACACAAAATTAACAAAACCTGAAAAATAGCACTTCAGCTCTGTAATGAGTAATTCTATTTTTGTTTATTAAATTTAGAACTAGTCTTTTACTATGCTAATGCATTCAAGAGTTTTTGTGAAGCATGTTTATGAAATGGTTTGGGATGCTTGAGGAAAGCCAATACATAGGTAGAAATGTTATTACTTTAAAGGCAGTACATAGCCAGTATTTAATAATGTAAAATGACATTTGGAAGAGAAATCATGTACTTTCTGTTTGTTTATGAAAAAATGATACTGTCACTCTTATTTGAACTTAAAATGCTGATTTTTTTCCCCACTTAGGAAAACTATGAACGAATGAAAGCCCTGGTAACCGAACTCCAAGAGCAAGCAGAAAAAATCAGATTAGGTAGGTATGATAGTCTAGATTTTAGAACATTTGTTCAATTTGGTACAAACCCAACTTTTCTTCTTTGGATTTTTTCCCCCTATGGCTGTACATTAATTAATCAGTTCATTCAGATACAACATACTTGCTGGATGGTTTGTGTCCAAGGTAACTTGGTCAAAAATTTAGTTGTTTTTTTTAATAACACAGGCTAGCAAAGAAAAATGTCCGTACCATTAGGACTTCTTTATTTACCACAGTATCTAGTGTGTTAACACATTTTTTTGTTTGCCTGTTGAATATCAGAGCAATATGCTAATGCAAGCAAATCCATAAATTGCTGGAAGCAGACATAAATGAAAGCGAGGGTGATTTAGTTAAACAGAAGATTAATTTCATTGCCAGAGAGGCAAAAAGTAAGCAAGTAGATAGTGAAACATGGATATTCGTAGTTGGTTAATTTTTAATCCGTTAAGATCTTAGTAATCAATGGAGTGTATGTTTCTAATGGCAATATTTTTAAAAATAGATAGAATTATTAATAAGAGGCTTTTACTGATACACTTGCCACTTCAGCTGCTTCCTTGCTTCATCCACTGCTGCCTGCTTTTATAACAAATTGATTTGGCAAATGTGCTTCTGGTCAAGTTGCATGTTAGTCTCTTTACGTGCAAAGAGGATTTTCAAAGGCCCTAGCTGTAGTTGTGCTTGCAAACAAAAGCAAGTCTGTAATAGTTTAAAAGATTGAAATCTGTGTTTCATCTTCCTGACTTGTAAGAATACCTGAATTAATTAGAGCTGACTATAGTTAATGGGGCCAATAAAATGAAAATGGTTTATAAATGCTTAACTGTGATGCCAGAGGTTGAGCATGCAGCTTTAGTTCTCTTCTTGTGTCCATCATGATACTTTTTGTCACTTCCTACACTGTTTCTTATTCAATTACAATTCAAATATAAATACAATTCAATTCAGTATACTGTTTCTTAGTCAATTTCTTCTATGGCTTTGGAAGGAGCACATTTAAGATTTTGTGCTTAGTGTTTTTTCTTGCTTGCTGTGAAACAAAGCTCCAGGATTTCCTGAGGAGATGCTGAAACCCATGGACTACCTCTGTCTTTTATGGGTGTAGAGACTGTTCAGCAATTAGCTGTGTGGCTCATGAACTAGTGATCATAGCCTTCTTCACTGCTGCACGTTTTCCGGTTCTTGCCTGTTACTTGATAACAGGACAAGAATATGGCCCTCATCTTTTCTCCATCTCAGGGAACTGTACCGGGACGTTAACACACCATTTTGAATGACATTGATTGAGATTGCTTTGCCTGTCATTTAAGTATACGAGAAGAATTCAGTACTTACATTGAATGCTTTTGAAGGATAAGTGCAACGTCTTTTTTTTTTTGTAAGAGCTGTCTTTCAGAGGAAGAACTCTTGCTTGGTGTTAATTGTAACGAATGCTTCATTACCTATCTGTAACTTCAGTTGGTAGAGCTTTTGTGAACCGATACCCCATTCTGCTGAGTAATCCCTAGCAGTGCAACAGGAATATGGTCCCTGCCCCAAAGAATTCACAGGCCGTGATAAGTTACAACAGATGGATTTCTGATGACAAGCACAAGAAGCAACTGAGATACTTCTAGTGTGAGACTGAGACTCATGACTGGCAGCAAGCATAGCACATCAGCAGTCACAGTGAAGTCTTTATAGACATTACTGTAAAGGAGAAATTAAAGAAGGGATTTCAAATTAAATGCCTCCAAGTTTGTTTCATTGTCAGGGATGCTGCTTCTCACAGTCTACAGAATGGAGGCTAATGCAGGGTAGAGTGAACGTCTTGGTCTTGGAAGAGAAAAGCTCAGTAGGATGGCTAA
>VZTL01050045.1:7331-22777 GCA_013400535.1 Scopus umbretta | reverse complement strand
CCCCCCCCCCCAGTAAGTTTGCCTCAATGGTATGAGGATGTTGGATTAGAGGGCTGGATTTAATTTTGTTAGGGCTTCTACAGTTTGTTAAATATGTAAATCAAGTGGCTTTACAGGTCTAGGAATTTCTGCAAAAAGGAGTGGGGCTTTTTTACTCTATCTTTTTGAGAACTGCAAGCTGTCACAAAGTAGTTTGGAGTAAAGTGTGATGATTTTTTTTTTTTCTGTACTCCATGTTATCTTAGTGAGTACGGATGAAACTCATAAACACCAGTCTTTCTCTGCAGGTTTTTTCTTCCTGATCTTGAAGGATTTGCTTTAAAACTGCAATGCCTAGTTAGCATTTGGTACAGACACGTAGGAATGATTTTCTTAATATCTGATTTACCTCGTGTAGCTCTTCTGAACAGTTGACATTTCCTGTATTATTAGTGAACAACTTATCTTTGAATGGCTTAGATATACGGGCAATTATTGAGATAAAGGGTGTCTACCCAATTATTACGTAGATGTAAAACTTGAAGTAGCATGAATAAGTTTGGGTTTAGTGCTGTTCTGCAGTGAGGAGTGTTACTGTTTTAACTTAACTTAGCGTGCCTGTTTCTATCCAGAATTCACAGAACATTCCATGCATATACACTGCAGCGAGTGACCGACTTCTTAGTGCAACCACATACTGTTTAAAAATCTCTAGTCTAATTAATATTATCAACACTTTTTAACAAAAAGATATGGAATGCAGTTCTACCAATCACTTACTAACTGGAAACCTTTCTTCTCGCTATAGATCATGTATAGCCTTTGGACCCAAGAATCGCTCGATTGGCGCTGCAGCTAAAAGCCAGGTGAGCGTATGGTTTGTGTGAAAGTAACTTCAGTAGTCAAAAATGGGATTAGCAGAATGTATTTTTTTACCATTGGAGATTACAAATGTCTCTGAGCTGGTGTCCTACTGCCTCCCTAACTGTAGTGAACAGCTGAGCTTAGGTCAGCTGTTCAGCATGTAATGCTGCTTTGTCATCTTGGAGACGAATGAAAGAGTTGATAGTTGCACAGAATGAACTGTTTAAAAAAAAAAAAAAAAATCCTTGCCTCTTAAGAAATTCTGGTAAATAGTAATTACTACTTTTAGGTTGCAAATGTAAATTCTACAGCTAAGCGATACTGTTTCATCCTACCTTAGCTTGTTCCAATTCGTGTGCATTATGATAGCTTTTAGTTATGTGGCTACATTCTATAGAATCCCATTAAGTGCGTAGTTTTGGCAGAAAGGGGACATAACTTGAGTGTGAATATATATATATTGTGGTTGAATTACAGCCTAAATATCCTAGGCGTTCTTGCTCAAACTTTGAGTTTCTGTTGGTATAGGTAGGTAAATATGATTTAGGACTGAGAAGAAGTTAAGCTGACTTGTCCTGCTCGTGACATTTGGGTCCTGCTGTATCGTATCTTGTGTTGCTGTGAAACCCCTATAAAACATGATTTTTTTTTGAAGTCCTCTACAGGAAGTGACTATTCAAACACTTGGTTTTTCTTAGCCTAAAATACCTAGAGATGTGTGAAGATTCATTGTCTAGAATACAAAAATGACTGGACACAACCATATTATTCAAGAACAGAAGAACTGTACTAGAACTAAATACAGATGTTTTTTCTGGAATTGAGTGTCTGCTTAGCTTAAAGAAATTCATTGATACAGAGATCCAGTAGAGATGAGGTATGTCCTGCAGAAACTAAACTTACAGAAAATCAAACCCAGGTTACTTAGGAAATAGACACTTGACTGAAACTGAATCACAGGTAAATGTTGTATGGTACAGTGCTTGTCTGCTTTGTCAATTACTGTGCTTTTTTCAGTATGTGTCTTGCTCTAATATAAATGAAAGAATTAAACAAGTTTACTTGCACTACGTGAAAAGAAGCTATAATGATTTTTCACTTCTCCATTTGCACTGATCTCTGCTATTGATAAAAGACAATCTACCTTTTGTCAGTTAAATCAAGTAGACAGTATTATCTCGGGGCCCTCCTGACTTTTTTAAAGCTTCATGACGAGGTCCTTGAGCTGTTTTGTGAGACTATCTGTGTCTTGACTGTCGGATGCATGTGATGAACCTGAACTGGAGTTTACATCAATGTGCTTGTTCTGTTTGCTAAATTACGGGCTGCAACGCAGTGGAAGGTAGGGTGGTAGGAAACAGGTAAATGGGAAAGACACTTTGCAAGCATTTTTAAATTGTCCTACGCATACACTACGAAAATTGAGTGCTTTTTTAATCCATTTTTGCTAGAATCTTGGCTCAGTTTTCTAGCATATGTTTTATTTTAAATATCAACATCCCGTAGGTTACCTGAGCAATCTGAGGGAAGTTGCCTTCTGGCAGCTGTCCTGAAACTGTTAAGATGTAAATGACAAAAATATTCTGGTGAGGGAAGCATGAGAACAAAACTTTGTCTTCTGTTTGAAATTCAGATGTTCCCCTGACATGTTGTATTAAAGATTTCTTTTCCTCTAGGTTATTTCAAATGCAAAGAATACAGTACAAAGTTTTAAAAGATTTCATGGTCGTGCATTCTCAGATCCCTTTGTTCAAGCTGAAAAAGCAGGCCTTGCGTATGAACTTGTCCAGCTGCCAACAGGCTCAACTGGCATCAAGGTAAGTCTGGCATGTTTGAAAAAGAGCCAGAGGAGGAAACTGATAAAGTTTCCTTTTATCTCTCTTATTTTGAATCTGCTTGCTGTAGTTTCTGTTCTCTTGTGAATGGAAAGTCTTAAACAGGGGATAAAAGACTAATAATGCAGATGGTCTCTCCAGGTGTTAGGTGAGACTGATTTTACAGTTAATGCAGTTTCTCTGCCTTGCAAAGCCAGTCCCACGCAAACTGTTTCAGCAGTGCTTTTTCCCCCCTCCGTGGTGAATTTGGAAGACAAGCTACTTGTCCAGTGTACTTATTTAGCTGCTGTCCAGGTATTGCAGGGGTGTAAGATGTCAGCTTAATACTTTAGGTGAAAAGGTAAAAACTTGTCTTTTTCAACAACAGCTGAACTGATGTGGATTTCTAGCAATAACTAATTAACTTGCTCCAAAACAGTAGGGAGGAAGGCATCTTGGGCATTGTCTAGCAATTGGGATTAAAAAAACGAAACAACAAACCACCAACAACTATGTCCAGAGCAGCTTTGTGTATGTTAATTCTGAGATGTACGTTTCAGCGCTCATGTATTCTCTTCTGTGCACAAGCTAGGCTATCGGAGAGAAGGTGACGTCGAGCTGCATTGCTTTCTAAGCTAGCTTTTAGTAAAGACTGTCCTTCGCATGTGTTCCTTATGTTCGCGGTGCATGGTTTTTACTGTAGTGTAACGTGTGTACGCAATTTTAATTTGAAGGCCATGTATATGGAAGAAGAAAGAAACTTTACTATTGAACAGGTGACAGGAATGCTTCTTACCAAATTGAAAGAGACGGCTGAGAATGCGCTTAAGAAGCCTGTGGTTGACTGTGTTGTTTCTGTAAGTATGTGATAGTAAGCAAGTAGATACTTGGTTAGTATCATAAACGGAAGAGACTGGTGGCAATAGTGTTAAATTGCCTGTTATACCTGAATATTCAGGTCTGTCTTTTCTATTTAAAACTGAACATCACTTGCATCTCTTTGCCAAAACTAGTCGCTTCATTAATGGTGAAATGCCTTTATTTGTGCTGCTAATTAGCAGCACAAGTAAGATTTGATACCTGTTTCTGGTTCTTTGGTCCTAAAATGAGTGGCTTGTGAGAGGGAGTGGAAAGAGGTTCATGAAAAGTAACTTTGTCTTCATGTAATGTTTTCTTTGCTTTCTCCCTATTGCAACTGAAATGAACATGAAATTTCAAGGATACCTCAGCTGTTCTCTACACCGAATCCCTGTACATGCTTGTTGTAACTATTTGCTAAGGATGGCTCTTCTAAATGTTAATATTAGCTATCTGATCTTGCAGGTTCCTTGTTTCTACACAGATGCAGAAAGGAGATCTGTGATGGATGCTACACAGATTGCTGGTCTCAACTGTCTGAGACTAATAAATGAAACAACTGCAGGTAATGCCTTCCTTTCTCTCCCTCGCGTAATGTTGTTTTATTAGATAAAAGGGCTTTTCATCTGCCACTGATTCGTGCCCTCTCGAGTTACCATTGGTTTTGTGAACTTGAAACAGATGAGTTGATCATAAAGTTTCTTAAGCTGTGGTCTGTTCTTTTCATTGCTTTACAGAAGCATAAGGATATTGCTCAAATATCTGTTTTAATGCAGCTGCTAGGAGGGGCTAATGCTGTTTAATGTTCTTCCATGTTCCTTTAGTGTTGGGAATTTTGTTTAACGGGACACCAATTTCTGTAGCTTGAAAAATAAGATGAAATGCTAATGCTGTTTACTGATGTACCGTTTACTACTTATGAATTATGAAACCGAATGTCCTGACTCTACTCTTTGACTCTTCTTTCTGTGTAGTTGCCCTCGCATATGGAATCTATAAGCAAGACCTGCCTGCCTTGGAAGAGAAGCCACGGAATGTTGTTTTTGTGGATATGGGGCACTCTGCATTCCAAGTTTCTGTTTGTGCATTCAACAAAGGAAAACTGAAAGTAAACAATCTGTTATGCATCCATTTTAATCACCAGTAGAAATATTCATCAGTACATACATGGACTGTGACAGGCAAGCTTGCCTGTCTTTACATAAGCACGTCCAGACAGCTCAATTCATGTTCTTAAAATTGCGCTTTGTCTGGAGTTAAAAGCAGGCCAGGGAGCTGGAGAGCTTTTGAGTGATATGTGGAGGAAGCAAACATGCCTTAATCAGCAGGCTTTGGCAAAGAATAAAGAAACTGGGTTAAATTATTTATTCAGAAATTACCATATCTGACTGGGTGCTGCTTTCAGAAAATACTCCAGTCATGGGATCTAGCATTAAAATGGGAATTCCTGGAGTGGTGTAAGTGACAAACTTCTTTTAAACACTGTGGTGCTCATGTAAAAGAGTAAAAACATTCTTAAGTTGTGAATAGAAGCTAAAGCAGGTTACAGTGTACTTGGAAGTGTGAGTTGCCAAAGCATTGCTGGTTTCCAGCAAATACTAACATTTCCTAGTTGGCTCTTTTACAATTACAAACTGGATTTTTGTATTTCCAATAACTTTCTCTTATTTGGCTAGAGAAACAAATACAAATTTTAAAGCATGGGGTAGTGAAGAGAAGGCAAAAGTTCTGAAAACATTAGTTTTGTGTAGTTCTGTTGCTTTTGTGAGGAGACGTAACCTACTTTGTGTTTCTCTCAGATTTGTCTTCTAAACTTTGAAACCATGGAAGTATAGAAGGGATGCTTTTGAGTATAGGGTGGAGAGCAAGGCAGTTAAAACAGTGTAGAGACCAAACAGGGGTCTGCAAGAGTACTGAGAATAATGTGATACTTTACTGATTTCTAGTCCTTACAAAAAAAAAAAAAAATCAAGTCCACAATGTATTTAGAGAGTAGAATCAGCTGGGGTGGATGGGCTACAGCTGTTCTTTGCAGATCATTCTTTCTTTGAAAATGAGCATCTATTTGCAAATGTTCATAACGCTTATTCTCTCCCTGTTTTATTTTTAGTTTGGTGTAAGCATGTTCCACCCTTATGAGGCATCAAATATTAAACTGGGATATGATTCAAACTGACAGTGGCCAAGCAGAGTTTGGAAGCTCTCATGGTCTGCTTACAGTACAAGTTACTGAACAGATTGTGTTGCTAAGCCTTGCCCTGTCTTCCTGAGTTTCTTTTAAAAGCTGTCACCTCATTGCAGGAAGGCTGGGTGCCCAAGGCTGCTTTTTTAGCATTTGAGATAGCGGATGTGTTTTGTGGGTGGGTTTTTTTTTTTCCCCCCTCCTGGAGCTTGTAACTGCTGTATGTATGCACTGCTGTTCCTGTGAAAATTACCATTCACAAAAAGGTTTAATATTTGTGTAGCTGCCCAAACTTGGCTGTGGTAACAGTGGTTCTTTCTCCAGTGGCATTTTGAACATGTATCAGCTACAAAAGGCAAAGGATGGTGACAATGGCTTAGACTTGACAGGCTTTAAAAAGAGAAAGCATCTCTTAGGATGTGTATGACTATTACTGCAGTTGCAGTCCACATAAACCATCAGATGTTAGTGATGCAATTGCTACTTAGAGTGCCCTGAAATAGAAGGAGGAGCTTAATTGTTGCCAGCAGTGTCCATGAAATCAGGATGATGATACTTGTTTGGGACAGATTAGGCTTCCAGATGAGGCTTATCAAAGGCACCTCCTCACTGGTGATGGCAAGGGCAGAAATGAACTGTACGAGATTTCTTTTTTTTTGGTTGTGGCTGCACCAGTATAATTCTTCCTCTGTAGTAATGCTGTGATACTTGCTCTGATGTAAAGTTGGACTATATTTGAACAAAGAAATGTTTTGCTATTAACTGCTAATTGGTTTCACTGAAGTAATGACAAATTGTACTATTACTGAAGAGTTCAATTTTTTTAAGGTTCTTGCTACATCATTTGATACAACACTTGGAGGCAGGAAGTTTGATGAGGTGTTAGTTGAATACTTTTGTGAAGAATTCGGAAAGAAATATAAACTAGACATAAAGTCAAAGATTCGTGCGTTGTTGAGGCTATACCAGGAATGTGAAAAACTGAAAAAACTGATGAGCGCTAATGCCTCTGATCTCCCGATGAACATAGAGTGCTTCATGAATGACATAGATGTCTCTGGAACAATGAACAGGTAATGTTCATACTTCTACAAAGGTAAGCTTTAGAGTGCCCTGCACTCAGGTTGCTTCAGTCGAGAAAGAAACGTAGTATGAAGTACCAGTTCTTGGGACTGGAGGGAGGTGGGAAGGGGAAGGACAACATGTGCAGGCCTGTTGCTCAAAGTGATAGTCTTTAGAGACTGGTCGGTGGCCTTGAGATAGGGGGAAAGGCTGTGGATGTTGCAAGTGTGCAACATCTAGATGGTAGATGTGCAACATATCTAGATTGCTAGAACCAAGTTTGTCTGGGAGAATACACTAAATAATTACAAAACTAGGATTGGGGAGAGAGAAAACCCTGCAGTACGTAGTTCAAGTGGCATTCTTTCCATGTTGGCATCCTGTTGTGCTTGCAGTGTTAACTCGCTTATGGAATGCTATAGCTTTATTTATGGCTTCTTCCAACAGAGGCAAATTTTTAGAGATGTGTGATGGACTCCTTGCGAGAGTAGAACCACCCCTTCGCAGTGTGCTGGAGCAAGCCAGTAAGTGCATGCTTGTTCTGTATTCTACATGCAGAAGAGAGATCCGTAATGCAAGCTTCCTTTGGGTGTTGACAGAACTTGGACAGATGGGTTCAGCACAGCTAACAATTTCTTGCTTAGCAGTTATAAGCTTTAACACTTTTTCACACAAGCTAAGATCTGAAACTCTTATTGTTTAGAGAACAAGCTTAAAATAATGGTTGGTCTAGTAAAACTTCCAGTTTACAATGTCAGCATATTGAAGTAAACCAAAAGCAATCTATGAAAACTAATGTCTGACTCCTTTCTAGAGTTAAAGAAGGAGGATATTTATGCGGTAGAGATAGTTGGTGGTACCACAAGAATCCCTGCTGTAAAAGAGAAGATCAGTAAATTTTTCGGCAAAGAAGTTAGTACAACGTTGAATGCAGATGAGGCTGTTGCACGAGGTTGCGCGCTGCAGGTAAAAAGTGCTGTTTGTTTTGGCTGCGAGTGTTTTTATTGAAATCCATAAATACTAGAGCCAGACTCCACAGGTAGCACGAAAGATACTTCATGTGTATGGTAAAATGGATTCAAGTAAGCTTCAGGAGAGCAGTTGGAAGAATGAGAATAGCAGCTTTGAGTAATTCCTTTGAGCTGTTTGTCTAAGCCAAGTCAGTGGATCAGCGTAGCTTGCTGAAGTGAAACGTGTACTCTGCTTCTGCTGTGGCTGGAAACTGGGAGACGGGTAAAGCTCACATGATGACGTTTTCTCCTCCAGGCTCCTTTGGGGGCCTAGGTTAAACAGGGGAAACTCTTTTTGTTTCAGCACTACCGATAAACTTGTGATATGGCAATTGCTTAATGATGTGGATGGAAATGAAAGCTTAGCTTCTTGCAAATGGAAAGTGTGTCCTGAGCTGGAATCAGTCACTGTTGAATGGCTTAAGCAGTAGTATATACTCTACAATAGTTACTAGGGCTACAGTCTCTTGAATGCACCTTAATTTTGCTCTGATCACCTCGCTTCTCTCTTCAGATGTTTACTACGTGCTTACAGCTCTGTTCCCTCAGTGGTACGAGCTAGCTTTTTGAGTCTGCATAAAAAGAGAATTTTGTGTTCTGGTATGCAAAAAGCCTGGTACTATTGTCACTCTGAAAAGTAACTTTTTAATTGAGGCTTTCTGATTTCTTATGCTGGCACTAAAAACAAGTCAGTAGCCTAACCATAGCAAGCCAAACATTAGGGCTCTAAATTAAAACTTGTGTATTTCACTTTTCAGAGTGAACAGATTGTGACAGCTTCCTGAAAAGGACGGGTACATATGAGCTTCCAGTGCTTGTTATGCAGGTCCCAAGTCCATCAGTGCTAGTCTGCCTTAACCTAGAGAAAATCTACATATTAAGCAGCATGAATAGCTACTTGCTGAATTAAATGACTCTTCACCTGAATTTTCAATGTTTGTAACATGGCTCTTGTGCTCTTTCAGTGTGCTATTTTATCCCCGGCTTTCAAAGTGAGAGAGTTTTCTATCACAGATTTGATACCATATCCTATTTCTTTACGATGGAATTCACCAGCAGAGGAAGGGTTAAGGTAAAAACCCTGATGTTCAATCTTCTTGCATGATTACATACAGCTTAAAACTAACTGACAACTAGAGTAAATAACACTTGTAGAACAATGCAATGCAACACTTAACAATGCGAGCTTTGGTACTTTCTCCTGAAGCTAATGATAGTAGAAAGCAAAATTGAGGATATGTGGCTATTGGTCTTATTTTAACCTAAAAGGTTAGACTCTTTAGTCACTTCTTAAGAAGCTTTTCCTTAAGGTGTAAGTGTATTGGGAAAGGTTTTGTTAACTGTATCAGGTGTGTCATCCCACATACTGAACAAGTGCTCTGTCTTGTCTTACAGTGACTATGAGGTCTTTCCCAAGAACCATGCTGCTCCATTTTCGAAGGTCCTCACGTTCTACAGAAAGGAACCTTTTACTCTTGAGGCGTACTACAGTTCTCCCAAGGAGTTGCCTTACCCAGATCCTGCTATAGGTTAAGACCATTCTGTAGCTTTAAGCTTTATTAATAGCCTTGTGCATGTTTCAGGACTTCTGTCTAATTATATAGTCTGGAAAGTGTGACCTATGACAAATGCTGTAGGGACAGGCTTCCAAAGTCATGGATCTACAGTAGAATGAGTGGAGTAACATGAAGTTTATGGACAAACAGGCTAAATAAAGAGCATCCTAATGTCGGAGCAAACCTGAAAAGGACATACTTAGAATTGTGCAGCCTTTTACTACGATACAAGTAACACCAGCTCTTACAGTATACTGTAGAAAAATTCTAATAGCTGTGTACCCCAGCATTGCTAATTAAAAAAAAAAAGAAATTGATTTGTTTGACTTGAGTAGGAGTCAGTGTCCTCTGAGCACATCGCAGTGATCTGTCGTCAGCAATGGTCAGGTTTTCCTTTACACTTGGTCATGCAGTTAATCAAATGGTATGTGTTTTGTTTTTTTCTCTCTGGGATTGTTTAGCTCACTTCTTGGTTCAAAAGGTCACTCCACAAACAGATGGATCCAGTTCAAAAGTGAAAGTCAAAGTTAGAGTAAATATCCATGGGATCTTCAGTGTTTCAAGTGCATCTTTAGTGGAGGTTCATAAATCTGATGAGAATGAAGAGCCTATGGAAACAGATCAGCATGCAAAAGAGGAAGAGGTAATGGAGTTTATTGCTCTTAGCTTCTTAGAAAACTGATGAACCCCAATTGGCCAAGTTCTGGGAAGGTTCTAAGACGTGGCTAAGGATTTAGTAGATGTGTCCAGCAACTGAAATATGAAGATGGGATTAAGTGCTAATTGAAATACATCATGCCAGTGACAGCTCTCTTGAAACCAGGGCTGTGAGATATAGATGAAATTCTTAATCGTGCTAGGGGTGAGCTGTTACTTGCCTAAGCAAAGACTAGAGACCTGAGACTCTACTTCAGTTTTCATTCTGTTCTGCTTTTGCCTAAAGAGCATTAGATTGAAGTGATCAGCCTAAGAACTGAAGCAATGATCTGCATGTGCATTGTTTAATATGTCCAATTGGATCTCTCTGATTTTCAGAAGATGCAAGTAGACCAGGAAGAGCAACAAAAGACTGAAGAACAGCAGCAGGCTCAGCCTGAAAATAAGGCAGAGTCTGAAGAAATGGAGGTAACATGAACATCTGAGAGACTTCTCTTTTCTTAGAGGATACTTCTGGAAGATTCATAGGAATGTGTAGTGTGGGAGCCTGTCCGCTGCCTTTGTCCTAGCTCTGGAAGCTAAGCTTTTACCTGAGTATATTGGTAGTCTGTATTGTGATTAGAGCTTTAGAAGTCCATAAATGCCATGGATAATTGCAGGCCTGTCAAGTGGCCTAGTATGATAAAACAGGTGAGCTCTCCTGTTGAAGGAAGAAATGATAATTTAGTTAACTTAGGTAGTAGAGGAGTGTTCTGCTCTAAGCACCATCGCCCCATGAATGTAGTCAGTGTGCCCAAAAAAGGTCAGTTGTTGCCTTAATTATCTCTGACTTTAGCAGCTGCAGTGTCAGAATGACAGATAGTGCACCTCAACATCAGAACTACATACTAACTCAGTAATACTTTTTCTGTTGTAAATCTTAAATACTCAGCTCGAACTGACTGGTGATGCTGTTTTTTCACTTTGAGCGTGCTTCTTTAATGCAGACTTCTCAGGCTGATTCAAAAGACAAGAAAGTGGATCAACCGCCTCAAGCCAAGAAGGCTAAAGTAAAAACTACTACAGTGGACCTTCCCATTGAGAATCAGTTGGTGTGGCAGATAGGGAAAGACATGCTCAACTTATTCATTGAGAATGAGGTAAACTCTTACTTGCCCAAGCTGAAAATGTCACTAGTTGATCTCCAGAAACTTTTCTGTTCGTTAGCCATGGCTAATGTTCAGGGGTGATGGAGGGAAGGGGGGCGGGGTGTCCCTCCCAAGGTGAACAACAGTGCCTTATGGAGCCAAAATATATTATCCTTGTTAATGGAATGCTGTAACTTTTACTGCAGAAAAGCTCATTCACAGGTGACTGAGTTCCGAAATCGGCTGTAGTTACAAGGTACTCTGGTTGCTACCATCAGGGTGAAGGTTCCTCAACCGGAGCGAGATTGTTCTGTGCTGTATTGGATATCCCACCAAAACTGAAATTAGTTTTTATTTGTGTGCTTGTGTTTAGAACAGTTCTGTAAACAGCTGTATTTCAAAAGCTTAAGGCTTTGCTAAGGAGGTATCCTGGCTTCGTCGCCAACTAATTTGACAACTTGTTCACAGGGTAAAATGATAATGCAGGATAAGCTGGAGAAAGAGAGGAATGATGCCAAGAATGCGGTAGAAGAATATGTGTACGATATGAGAGACAAACTCTGTGGTATTTATGAGAAATTCGTTAGTGAAGATGTAAGTATTGCTAGCTTGATTGCTTCTCATGTATTTTGTTGCAATGAACAGTTGTATTTTACTAACCTTGGACCTGTATCAGATACTATGTTTACTTAGACTGTATTTTCAGACTACAGATTTGGAGAAACAGCTTTTAACTTTTTTCTGGCTATGAAGATAACCTTCTAAATGTGGCCCGAGTACAAGCAGATGGTACCCAGCATATATTGTGTGTTCTCCTCCAAAACAGTTGCAGCAATTATGATATTATCAGGACATGTGTTTTCAGACTGAAACAGACCAGGGGCACTTGCACAATTGTTTTAAGGCAACCTGTTCTATTTTGGCTCTTTGTCAATATTTAGGAAAAGTTTAAGATTAAAAAAAAAACAACAAACAAAAAACCCACCCTGCCTAGGAACACAACAGGTGGGATTAGTCTGACTAAATGTGGGCACCTGTATCTGAACAGGTTGCCTCAAAATCTCTTGGTACAGTTAATTAGCTTTCCCTGGTGTACTGAAGGGCCTTGGTGTGTAATTAGCGTAGTCACCTAAGTTAGAATTACATTAGTCAGATGAATCGCTCCAAACTCAACTGGATCCCCGCTGATCACAACGGGAGCCTTGCCAGCAAGGTGGCTGCAGAGCCTAGGTACCGAGGTCAGAGCTAAAGCTGGGACAAGGCCAGTGGGGTTCACGGCACCTCTGCTGCAGATACGCTGTTCCACTCTGTTCTCAGGCTTGCTCGTATCGTGATGATGAAAGTGGGAGGGTGGGAGAAGGAAAAAACCAGGCGTTTATGTGACAGTATTGATCTGAACCGTGGCTGTTGCAGGTGGTTCTTCCTTAGGCCTGGTCTCCACCATGAAGCCATACCGAAAAACACTTTATTTCTTTTTATCCAGTTTTAGTGGGGAAAAAAAAAAGTTTCAGCAGAGTTCTCTACATTCTAAAAACATAACCCTTCCAGAAAGGTTCCAAGTATTGTGTAATGCCACCTGCCATCTGGTAGAACTCTCTCACCTATTTTGTATGAATTGCTTCAGGATCGAAATAGTTTCACGCTGAAGCTGGAAGATACAGAAAACTGGCTGTATGAAGATGGTGAAGACCAACCCAAACAAATTTACATTGATAAATTGACGGAATTGAAGGTAAGTGGTTCTTGCATTCCCATCGGCATTTACTGGATCTAGGTAACTTTGTTCAAGCGGGGAGCTGTCTTAGGTCTACTGATTCAGAGATCAGCACTGGTAACAAACTATGTACTTCACTTGTTAAGTCTGTTGGAGATTGTTCCTCGTGGACCTGGAACAATACAGGGTTGAGGGAGACTCGGTCCCTCCCGTAAGTGGAGGGCAGAGTCAGGGTTCCACGGGAGTTCAGAAACGGTGATGTACACTGGTGCAGGATTGTATTGTGATGCCACACGGTTTTTGATACCTGTTGTACTTCATTTCAGGCTCTGGGTCAGCCTATTCAGGCAAGATTTCAAGAATCGGAGGAAAGACCAAAAGCGTTTGAGGACTTGGGGAAGCAAATCCAACAGTACATGAAAACTGTTCATGCATTCAAAGCAAAGGTATTTCCATACTTAATTTCTGGCAAATGCAAAGAAGTGGTACAAACCTCTTCTGAATCTGAAGTAAGCTCCTTTAAACAAAACGCTGGTGCAGCTTCCTGGCTAGCGTCTGAGTTCTTGAGACTTACCGTTTTTCTCTGAAGTGGATGTTGGCTTGAAAATCTGGCAGTCTTTTTCAGTCGGAGGTTGATTTCCTGACGGAGGGAGCATGCTGGTAGCAGTAGAACTTCAGTTCTCTGGTTACAGAGCTGTGGGTGATCAGCTTAATTGCTCCGCTAGCCAGAACAGCCTTCAGGCTACATGGCCTTTCTAGTATTTTGAAGTTAAAGATGAAATAAGCATGCAATTTAGATGTTCAAAACAAATATTTGCACAGCTACTATTAATTTGGCCATTTCAGGATGAACAGTATGACCATCTAGACGAAGCAGATGTAGCGAAAGTGGAGAAGAGTGCAAATGAAGCTATGGAGTGGATGAACAACAAACTTAATCTTCAAAACAAGAGAAGTCTTACTTTGGACCCAGTTATAAAAGCTAAAGACATACAAGCTAAAACTAAAGTAAGTCTGTCTACCTAACTCACTGCATTTCTGTGAATCTTCCTCTTTCTTGGTCGAGTTGTTTGCGCTCGGAGGAAAACTCTGAGGTGAGAACTCTGTAACGGGAGGACAGTGGTTGGGGATTACTGTGTTAAGTGTGTGTTGGGGAACATCGGCTGTCAGCTTGAGTATCCCTCTGGTGTTGTCAAAAGTTAATTGAAGGAACAGGTTAAAGTACAACTCCTGGTAGATACAGACATTCCTAACAGTGCTTCATTCCTCTGTTTTCTAGGAATTGACGAGCCTCTGTAATCCTATAGTCACAAAACCAAAACCCAAAGTTGAACTCCCCAAGGAGGAGCAGAAGCCAGCTGAGCCCAATGGACCAGTAGAAGGCCAGGGAGAAGCCAGCAGCGGGGCCCAGGCCACCCAGCAGAGCGCCGCTGCCCCGGCAGCCACGGAGAAGAAGCTCCCAGAGATGGACATAGACTGAATTTCAGCACTTGTTTATATTCTTGCAAACTACAATAAAGCTTTAAGTTGTTGACTCCATATGTTCTGAATACAAAGTGAAGCAAGTGAATACCACACGCTCTTAGGGATTTTTGGAGAGGTTTGGTCAATGCATCAAGTCAGAACACTTAGGTAGGGTAGGTAGCTAACCACTCGGTCACATCAGCAGTTACTTCTTGCCGTTACAGTTGTAGTTAGAAGTTTTGGTATTCTTGCTAGACCTGATCCTCCATTTTCAAATTTTTCATTTTTAAAGTCTAACTTGGCACGCTGTTGGCTTGCTCTCCCTCGTTAGGGCTGGGACTGCAAGAGGATGATGGGGAGAGGGAGTGCTGCTCCGGGAGCCTGGTCTCTGCTCACCTTGCTCTAGCCCCTGTTTTGGTGATAGTGCACTACTCTAGGTTGATTTTGATTTGCACGTGAACAGAAATAGTTACACAAGGTTTGCGAAGCAGTGGGTGGTAGTATCCTATGTTCATCCATAGTATCATCCGCATCAGGGATGCCTCAGACTCATTTATGTGGTTATATGTAGAGTAGCAGCCCTGCACTCTGGTGGATCAGACTATGGATGTGCTCTTCGCTATGGCCGCCTCCCCAGCTCATTAGACCGTGTAAACTTTGTGTCTCTAGTTAAATTAGCTGCTTGTAGAAGGAATGGGTACTTGTACTTTGGCTGCCTACACTGGTAACTCTGACTTGTTCCTAACTTGTTCTGAAGGAGGTGTGCTTGCTTCCCTGAGGCCTTCCTTGGGAATGCTTGGGGTTTTGTTTCAGGGTCATTTTTTTCTCCCAGGAAAATGAAGACCTGCCCCTCCCCTTCCCTTTGGATTTTTTTTTTTTTTTTCTATGAGCTTTATACAATGATTTGCTTCTAGTACTGATTGTCATTGAACTCGCAAACGTTAATTTGTATGTGTTAAAATCCAAAGCTGAAACACCTGTTCAGATGTTGCAAGAAATAAACGCACTGGATTCTACTGGATCGCCGCCTCCAGCTGTTGATTGCAATGAAGAGAAAACCGCGTCGGGGTGGACGCGAGGGTCTGCCCCTTGCGGAGGCGGCGGGCTCGGCCCCGCTGCTGGGAGGCTTCCGCGCTCGTCCCGCCGCCCAGGGCGCAGC
>VZTL01050040.1:17973-52901 GCA_013400535.1 Scopus umbretta | reverse complement strand
TTTTCATTTTTCTGCTATTCAATGTGAAAATAAGTGTAGTCATTGCCAGAGAATAGATTTTTCTGTGCAGATTGGCTAATTGGGAATTGGAATCAGCAGATGGGGAACGAGATGCCCAGCTGATTTGGGGCATAAGAAAATAGCAAAGTGGTCAACAGAACTATTTCTTCCTCTTCCCACCCCACTCTACTGCCAGCACTGAGCATTAACTGTACAGCTTGCAACGGGAATGAAATGTGCTTGCTGTATACTTTCTAGAGACAGACAGTAAGTGCCTGTTTGATTCTTTTCAGGTTCCTATCAGCATTCTAAAAGAGTGCTAAGGAACACAGTGATAATCAAATTTCAGTGAGATTTGGATAACCCTGAACTCATTTGAGAATTTAAGTTCTACACAGAGTTTTGATGTGCTGTTATTCAGTTTTGCTTAATGGACAAGCTGTATTTTTAAGCAAATATGCTGTGTGAGCAACTTTAAGCAGGCATTTGGAATACAGATTCTATGTAAAGCCTGACACTTAATTGTGTAGGAAGAACTAATCCCAAAGTTAAATAAAAGTGGATAAATTAAAATTATAAGATGAAATATCAATAAAATGTTACAATGGATTGACTTATTTACAAAATATTTATGATGTTGCAGTATTATATACAATTATATGCAATAAAACATAAAATATTCTTTATTAGAAAAAAATAGGAATCCCAGCTTTTTAATTCAGCAGGTGCCTTTTAAAGTTAACAATAAAATAAGAAATGAGTTCTATCCACAGAGAAACTGCTGAAAAAAAATTTGGCTTTAAAATTTTATATTTCAGAGACATTTTTATTCCTATGTATACATTCATATTGAAGGAAATCAGTGGAATTATAGCTTCAAACTTTAAGACCTCCTCCCAGGTTAATTTTCTTTATATTCCAGAACTAGCTGGCCCCTGGCTCGCTGGTTTTGAATGAACTTCCACTTTATTTACACAGCCGTTCTTAAATTTGGTTTTCTATTTCAGTGATGGAACAAATCTTTCTTATTGTTTGAGAGAGTTCAGCAGATGCTTCAAACCAGAAATATTGGCTTAGCTGGCAACCAGTCTGACCTGTGGCTTAGGTACCAGAGAATGTGTTGCCTCAGCTCCTAACCTCCTTGGTCACAAACTGCATACTATGCAATATTCTTGTTGTTCCTTGGAGGAGATTGTTTATTTTTATCTTTGCAAATCAAATACAAACTGGGTGGTGAAAGACTAAATAGCTGAACTATAGTCAGGAAATGGTTAGAAACAAAGCAACAGTAGCCTGTTGATTCTCAGCCGGATGACCTGATCAGGGGACGTGGTCCCAGGGTCTGTGTATGTCTAAATTACGAAGCTGCTGTCTTTAGTAATACTGCCTTCTGCAGAGTAGCTGCCAGGAGTGGCTTTAGGGCTTGAGGCTGTAGTAGAAGATGACGTGGACGTGGATGTAACTGTGTTCCTGGTATTGTTCTTGGTTTGTTGATGAACATGGTAAAATGATATTTTTCTGAAATTTTATGCTTGTGCTACCTCAGTTCAGCCAGCGTCCCACAGAGCGCTCTGTTTCGGCTTGCATTGCTCTGTTCCTGGTGCCATTTAATCTTGCAAACCTGGCTGAAGATTTCACTGCCAGCCACAGCCTTTGGTGTCCTTGATCAGAGGTGGTGGAGGACCACCCCCACTTCAGAAACAGCATAAAACTGTGGTTTTCCCTTTCCCTCTTAGACTACTTATGCAACTTGATGCAACTGTATTCCCATACTACTTGTTTTCCTACCTCATCTGCTCAAATGGTATTTTTAGGACACTGAACAAATGTCCAGTTTGTCTTTGTCTCTCTACACACTGCTTCTGAGCTTCACCGTTTCTTCTTTATTGATAAAGTATGAGTCTTTCTTAACAAGAAGCTTATTCCACCATTGTTACTGTGTTATGACACTAAAATTGAAAGCTTCTGGGGAAATATGCCTGCCAGTGCTTTCTGCTGAAGAAAACACCAGTGTCCTAATCAGTAGGGACCCTTCTGGTATAAAGTTTCAATGTGCAGAGTACAAGTTTTTAGTTTATAAAACGCAGATTCAATTTGCCAAGACCCTCAGCATCTCCACTCTGTTCTTCCAATGACTGACAAACAGCACAGGACTGAGCTTCTATTCCATAGTTATGGCCAGAGAAGCAAATTTGTTTAAAAAAAAATGTCCTATTATTTTATAAAGTTATCTGGCAGTAGAATGACTTATTAAAGCAAAGCTTTTTACTTAAGTCAGTCATCTGGCCTTCAAACATACTTTGGAAAAAAGAGAGAAAATTCCACCAGATTATTGCATATCCTGTGGAGAAAAATCTGCTGAAACTGCAAAAGCGCAGCATGTAGTGAGTGTCATTTCTGTCTCCTTCGTTCCATAAGCACCCCTGACAAATGGGGAAACTATCTGTGTTGGGTGTTGTGCTTTACCTAGACTTAATCCTTCTACTGCTGGCAAATTGACCTCACTATCCAAGCAATGACAATTCCAGTAGACAATGTGTGTTATATTCAAGATCATTATCTCATACTTTGTATGACAGTAGACATGAGATTAAGTGCTCTGTGTATTACAGCTATTTTTTTTACTTCCTCTTGTGTTTTGTTTGATTGAAAATAGAGATGAACAAAATCAGATAATGATTTTAGAGATGATTTATTGCGCATGTACGTGGCTGGAAGCAGAAGCAAGAAAAATTTGGACACAGAAGTAAAGGACAAATTTTGGGGCAGAGAGGAGTAACTTCCTTACAGATGTGATTCATTCTTCACTTGAAGTTTTCACATCAAAAAGCCCCACTTGAAGTTAAGGGCTTGTTGAGTAAATGATTGGGTGAAATTCTATATTCTATATTATTCCAGGCATCCGACTAGATGGTTGTATTGATGTCGTCACAGTCTAAACCCTTCTGTTCTTTAAAATCTGTGAACAGGGAAGATTGCTGGCATACGTTTTCATGTTACCATGCTGTGTTTCCCTACGTGGTGCGCCCCAGTGAGGAGCAGCATTCTAAAAGTTGCTTAACAATACCCGGTATTCCTTTAAAATAATCAAATTCTTCCTGGCTTAGCTCCAGCAGGTATTTTGTAGGTTCCCAATGGAGAGTTTCCCCAGCACAGAAGTACTCTGTGTTTGGTGTGCATGTGCCAGATGCATACCACATTTTGCTTTCCCCACTGATCCATTAGAGTCACTTTGGTGGTGCCCTTTAGGTTTGTGTGGTACCAGCTGAAAGAATCCCCCATCAGACTTATGCTTATGAGGATGACACCCTTCATCCAGTGCTTCATCCAGAACTATATGAGGGGGGGGGGAAGACCTGATTATTTTCCCTTGAAAATGAGCACCTGTTTTTGTAAACCCTTACTGAGAAGTGTTCACTCTATGGATTCCCGTCCTCTCCTTTACTCTGTGGGCTGCTGCCCACAGAAATCGATTTCCACCAGTTTCACAGAAATCTTCTCTATGCCCTAAGGGGGCCCAGGGCCAGAAAGGTGTGAAGAGGGGTTACAGCTCTCCTAGTCACCTCTGATGTGGTCCAGCAGAGCTGTGCTCAGGGCATGTGGTGGAGGCTCCAGTGCTGGCACCGAGTTATACGTGTGCACGGAGGTATTTGCTGGGGTCCTGCCAGCGTGTTGATCACACCCATGCAGGACAGAGCTTGCATCAATGAGCCCCATGCTCTGTTCCACAGAAACCTGGGGGTAAAATCAGGCATATCCACTTCAAGGGCATTTTCTTTAGCTCTTTAAATGATGCAATTTTCAGTAGCATCTTTCTACAGAACATTTACAATCAGGAAAGCATTTTTAGAGGTACTGAATTCACCCTGCTCTTTTAATTATGTTTGCTTTTCAACATGTGGCATTTTATAAAGCTAACTGGTGGTATAAATAACTGGTGGCCATTTTTAAAAATTTAATACAAGCCTCTAACTTAGAAGTGCTTTCTTATAGACTGTTTTTTGCGTAGAGTATATAATTGTCAGGGTATGGGCTTTTGATTTTGAGTGGGTTTTTTTGATTCTCCAAAATTCCTGATCTAAAGCTACTCTTATCTAGGGAAAATCAACAATACCTTTTTTTTGGTTGTGGTTTTTTTGTGTTGTTGTTGGGTTGGTTGGTTGGGGTTTTTTTGTTTTTTCCCCCTTGTTGTGAATTCATTTATGGAAAGGTTTTCACACAACTTCAGTGAATATCTCCAAGACACAGATGGATCGCAGGAAACCAAGCTGAAAATGCATCTATTTTTGTTTGACATGAAGCAGTTGGACATATTGAAATGGGACGTTTGGATTTGCTGAACTGGAATCTCCCAAAATTATAATTTCAAAATGTCCAGTTATGTCCAGCTACTTCGTATCTAACAAAAATGCCTTTTATTTTTAACCTGCTTTGAAACGTTACATAATCATAATGGTTGTCTCTTATTCTTTTCTCCCCACCCTTGTTGAACCCCCATGACCAGTTTCTGATGCATTTTAAAGAGAGATAAACATCTCAAAAAATACATAATTTCATAAAAATTTCATAGAAGTTGTCAGGTGGGTGTAAAGGTAAGGTTCAAATTATTAGGGGGAAGGCTTAAACAGGAATTGAACAGTTACTTGTTGTGTTTTATGTGATCTTGAGTAAGTACAACCTTACCTCAAAACCAGCCTAATTTGTGGCTCTTGCCCAGGAGGAAATCAGTAGATGTTCAGGGTAGCTGAGGGTACTGTGAGGTGAGATGAGAGGGGATGTAGGTGGGTTTAGCTGGGCAAACTGTGGGGAGAGGGAGTATGTAAATCTGACAGAAATCAGGAATAGGAATCTGGATAGGAAATGAGACTTTGTCATTTCTTTTGGTCTTCATAACCACAACTTGTTTTATCGTGACATTGCTAATCTGAAACTTAGTGAAAAGTTTCATTCTTTGTTATATTTCCATGTTTTGATATAGCCGAGATAGCAAACATATAGCAAATACTATCGTTTTCCATAAAGCAAGCATTCCACCTCCAGAACTGAGTTGCAGTCACAGACTTTGTACAGTTCAGAGTATATATATTTGTCCAATACAAGTACTGACAATCAGACTTAAACTTCATTATTCTGGCCTCTTGGCACTTTAGTTATAGAGAGATCTCAGAACAACTGCCTTTGCAAATTTGGGTGACAGTTCGACTCCTTGGCAAGTCAGAATTCAGAGAAAAAAGCTGGCTGTTCTTACTGTCACTTCTCATTTTAGTGTTTGATACCGGCCATGAGCCAAAATTAAAAGATTATTATGAAAATAGATAATGTGAGGAGGGAAGAATGAAAGACGCCAGAAAGTTACCTGATCTTTTTAATACTTTCAACTATTTCAAGTTGATTTGTAGCCTTTATTTTATCTCAAAAGTTGAGCTATCGACAGATTTACTGTGTAAACCCCTGCTTTATCTTCTTTTTCTTTCTCACTGTTACAATTCAACATAATGAGATGCAAGCTACCCTTTTATCTTATTCTTACTTTTAAGTTAGCAAAAAATGAATGTGGTAAAAGTTTTGTTAGCAACTTGTTAATCTTTAATGAGTGCAAAGGATGATGCTATCTACTGTTTACAGTTTTAAAGAAAATGGTCTAAGGAGTATCTTCCAGCTGTCAGATCAAATATAAATAACAGCGACGGTGCAGAATTTGGCAGAGTCAATATATGTATGTACACGATTACCTAATTATATGTGATCATGTGGGTATATTTACATCATGGTAATAATGGTCTTTTGAAGTTTTAATCTCAAGTTATATTATCCTATAAGAGTTTACCAGTAATATAAGAAATTGGAAACAGTGCTGACTTTAGAAAGTTTTGCTTTCTTTTTTTCTTATAGGTAATGTCTGTTTGTAATGTAGAAATCGTACAAGTACAGCACTGTTCACTAGGAAAGTGAGTTCAGTGTTCTCAGTTTAGTCCAAGTTGGACAACACATTATTTGGCACAATTGAGTGGCCTGTCTTTAAGAGAAGTACAAGACTGAATAAGCATAGAGGTTTGTATTATTTGAGTGAGCAGAACTGCATGCTTAGAATGATGAGAAACCTTTGTACTGTGTGACACCTGCTTTCAATTGCACTACTTTTATAAGCATTGGATTTACAGTAAAAAAAAAAAACTCCTAAAGAAATGCTGTTCTTTCAAAGGCTGCGTATTTCTGCCTTTCACGTAGAGTCTGTGTGTAGGCAAAAAAAGCTGTGTAAGTTTTATAGAAACATTGATACAAATATTAGTGTGAACATTAGATAACATTCTTCAGAAAACAAATGTGAGAGATATTTGCTGTTAAATAGGCAAACCGTTTTTTTTTCATGTTGTACATTGCTCTTGTGCCTTGCCTGTTGAACAAAACTTACGTTTAAGGTGAAATGCCCTTTTCTTTGTCCAGTCTTAATGACTGCTTGGTAAAATGTTGACTTCTGTCAGGGTGGAAGTTTTAAATTATGTATTCAGTTCCTGTGAATTCTAATGTTAAGAAGGATGAAATTCAAACATTAAGAAAGACGTCATTCCAGTCTGTGGAAAGTGTTATTTGTGTTGAAAGAATATGATAGAATAGGCTGCCAGTGATGAGCTTCCCATTCTGAGGGTCTTCAGAAACAGGCTTGGTTACCAGTTGGAAAGTATTAGCTCAAAGATAAGATTTAGTGAAAGCATGAAAAAAATCTGCAGTCTGATGTGTCTGATACTCTGCTCAGAATTGTTGAGCGTGGGGACCTGAATTTTCAGACTATGACTGCAATAAAAGGTTAAGATTATTTAATGATGGCCTTGCAGTTGACTCATGGGTTGAAGAGGAACTATTGAATTTCATTTCAAAAGAGAGATGAAAGAGGCTGTGTTCTGTATGCAGTTCTGTCTTGGACCTAAAGTTACAATGCACAGGGCATTTTAGATGGCTTTAGCCTGAGCTGAGGTTAAATAAATAAACTGTGAAGATAAGTGCAGTTATCAAATACTTGGTCAAACAAAAAATAAGGCCACCTTTTTCATATAGTCTTAGCCACCTCAGAGGTGCCAGAGGAGGAACTTCAGTATTAAGGGTGTTGAAAATAGCTTCTAAAGCAGAAGCCAATGCTAATAAACAGTTTTGGAAGTACTGCGAGTGGTTTAAGCATAGTCTGGGTTATTGTTATTACTGTGTTAAATCACAACAATCAAATAGCCAAGCATCGCTGACTGATTAAGTGGAACGGCCATCAATGAAAAACCTTAAGACTGTATTGCAGACATAGGGATGGGTGTGGTCATGGTCAGCTCATCCAAACACTACTCTGGATGCTGTTGCAGATACAGAGCAGGGTTTTACATGACACTTGCAGAATCTGGCAGATTTTAGTTTGGTTTGGATATTTTTTTATGTACCTTGGCAGACATGCATATCTCTGCAGCCATACAGCAATCTGCATTAATGGCTGAAGTAGCACCTACTGGTGAGGCAGAGTCAATCAGCGACAGGCTATTGACTCATGGCTTCACTGGACTCATAATCCCATTGAGCTTTGCAGGTCACTTTTTGCTTCCACCCTAAAGCCCAGTGCTAGTTCCTGTCATAATTTGAATACCCGTTGATTAAGAAAGTAGATGATGTGCTTTGTGGACAAATGAGCACATGCCTTTAAGGAAGATATGGCAGAGCCTTGTATTATTTCCATCGGCTAATTAAGTTAACTAAAATTATTTATTCACACTTACAAAAGTCTCCCCCAAAGTTTTAGATTTTACTACTCATAGAATCACAGAATCATTTAGGTTGGAAAAGACCTTTAAGATCATTGAGTCCAGCTGTAGAGCTCAATGTGTCAAAAGAGCTTAGTGGATCATTGAGTCCAATCGCTCCGTGTGTCAAATGACACAGAAAAATCTCACAAAAGTAAGTGATTTATTTCCAACTACATTCAGACTTTATCATTTTCCTTGTATATTTATGTCTCTACTGGAAGAACCTGGAAAAACAGATGAGGCTTGAAATATGCTAGATATGGGTATTGTCATGTGAAAGTGGCATCATATGCCAGATAAAGGGACTTCTAAGTCAGATTTAAGAGAAAAAATAAAGGAAGAGAAGATTTTGATTCTGGAATTTGGAAGGTAAAGACGTACTAGAAGCATTTCTAGAAAGTTATTCAAAACAGTTTTGGATTGAATGGAAAATGGTGTTGCAGCATCTCTGAAGATAGGTATCTCAATATGATCCAGTTTAGTTTTACAAAGATGAAGTCATTTAACTTGTCCATCCCATGCATGATGTGTGACAGATATGAGAATAGCTTGTTCTTTTTAAAATCTGTAACTTGTTAAAATGACTAGCTATCCTTTTCCAAGCTACTGCACAGAGACTCAGTCTGGTAACGCGTATGGAATCCTTCAGGCAAATACTATTTCTGACAGCACAATTTGAATTCTCCCATGTGGGTGGAGAAGATCTGGCCATGTTAAGTGTGAGCCAGCAGACTGTTCCACCATGCTTAAAGGAACTGGTCTGTCTTGAGCTAGTTGGTCCTTACTGCAGCCCATTAAATGGGATGCTAATACCTGGACCTATTTCAAAAGTGCTTCTGTTTTAATGCCTTCCAAAAGGTGTGAGAGAAGGGGGGGCACTACTTTAAATAGTGTGTTTGAAACTTTGTTACACATCGGTTTTGTTCATATGTTTTACTGTGTTCTTATTCATCATCTGTAGTTTAAACTAATACTGGTAAAACTATAATTTGATCCTCTGCTTTTCATCTTCATGCACCATTGAACAAGTGGTTTTCACACTTTCACAATCATGTATTTCTGCTGGCCCATTTCCTGCAGGTGATCATATCTTTGCACCTTTAGCTGAAAATACTCTAAGGATGATGTTTATTTTCCTGTTTAATGTGGTTTCATGGGCTTCGGACCATGACTTCATGGATGACAGACTGGAAAACCCTTACACACTATTCCAAGTAAGGGTTAAAAGCAAAAATGATCTATACATTAACTCACAGCTTCTTTCAGAACATCTTACATGTGATATATATTGCCCTTCTTCCAACAAAATCCCCGATTACAGCAACAAGACCTCTAAACTGCAAATGCACTGGGAGAGAAGCAGTAGCATCCAGCTTGTTGCAAGATCCTAGTAGAAGCAGATAATGAGCAGGCACAGTGGGACTATGTCTACATTTTGATAAATCTCCATCTGCTGTATTTAGACTTCACTTTTGCTGCAACAGAATCTTTCTCAATAACCTATCTCTCTTTACATTTTTGCCCAAACTATCACCTTGAGAGGCTCCAGTGGAGCTTTTGGAGCTCTATGTGAACTCTGATTTAAAGCTCTCCTGCAGTGAGAGATCAGAAATGCCATGTGTAAAAGCAGACTCCTTTGAGAACACTTTGGAGACAGAAAAGCATCTGTTTCCTAAGAAAGTTTTAAACAAAATTGTATTGAGTTAAATATAATATATGATTAGGTATTTCCTTGGGTGA
Organism: Scopus umbretta; assembly: GCA_013400535.1. NCBI lineage: Eukaryota > Metazoa > Chordata > Aves > Pelecaniformes > Scopidae > Scopus > Scopus umbretta. The sequence continues at coordinate 43,383 of VZTL01050040.1, read as the reverse complement.
TGTCACCAGGTTATTTTTAGACTTAAAACCTCCCCCAGAAAATCCATACCAACATTACTTGCAAGTCATGTGCACAGTAAAATGCAAAAGATTTTTTTAAAAACACTTATTTCCTTTTTGCTACTAAATGAGCATTGTTCATTAGCATTTTATATTTCATTCAGAACATGAATGTAGATTTTTTTTTTAAAAAAAAAATTTCTGTTTCACCACAGTTTTTTTGTGTCAGAGTTTCAGAGATCATTAGCAAAATCGTGGAGGGAGAGAGGAAGAGAAAAGGAAAAAGTTATACACAAAACCACCATCATGTTTCAAAGATTTTTCCAAAATCAATATTCGAAGAAGGTTAAATTTGAAATGACGTTGAAATATATAAATGCATTGGTATCACCATTTTTGGAGTATAGATTGAAGTAATGTGTGCATCAGAGAAATGCATCAGAGAATTTTGGGGCATTATTTAGGAAAGCATTTAAGGCTATACTTAGATTCTTTGTTAAGACAGTGCTTATGCATGTACCCAACTTACATCGGTAACTTGAATGCATACGTGGTACATTCAGTTCCACTGCTCTCAATTGATCATATGCTTAAGTGATTGGAGACAGTTTTCTGAACTGGAATTGGAGCTGATTAAGTGTCATGCATGAGTAGTGGGCTGCTCTCCAAACTAGTAAACCTGAGTTTTAAAGCTCTGTCCTATAAGCTGTTAAGTAGGAGCAGATTTGTTGCTGAGGAGGACTTTCACGGACTTCAAGGTGGCTTGTGAAAACCTGGATGTCCACCTTCTTGGGGAGGAATATATTACTGCTTACATAAAGCCAGGTAATGGTGGCCTAGATTCTGTCTTCAAGCACAGGTTTGTGGACCTTGCATGCATCAAGTACGGAAGAACAGCATTAAGTGGAATCAGAGTATAAAGAAGCCTGTGAGGCTCCTCCATCAGGTAGGTTACCTTCAAGCATGACTGAACTGTGTTTAGGCTGTCTCAGGTGGATGAAAGGCAGAGTAGATGTAAAGCAGCTCCGAAGACAGCTCTTTCTCCACTGTATATGCACAACTTGCAGTGTCTGGGAAACCTGACTTTCATACTTTGAGATTATTTGTTTGCATTAATTGATAATATTTAATTGATAATATTATGCTACTCATATCAGAATACAAAAAGAAAATCAGTTATCAGCTTAAAAAACATACAGTATAAAAATTAAGCTCTACTTCTGGAAGCATTTACATGTTTGAGAATTCCTGTAGGACTCCTTAAGCTCCGTGGAATTACTTATGCTTACACCACAGCAAGTGTTCACAGTACCTGACCCTAAATCAAAGATTTTTTTTTTTTTTAACTATTTGTGGCATACCCTTTAACTATGTTGGGATTTGGCATTTTGTTTCTAAATGTTCTAAGCTGCTGATGTTATTTAAACTTCTTCCAAACTGGGAAAGAACTGCAAAGTAATTGAGAAATTGAAACATTGCACAACAAAAGATCTCCTTTTCACTGTATTTCAGTGTATTTTCTGGAAATTGTTTGCCTTATTAGATCCCCCCCGCCCCCCAACTTTGCTTTCTTAGTTTTGTTCAGGCATTTACCTTATTAGTCAATGAGGAAATAATCTCAACATTAAATGACCACCAGAATGAAATCATTTGCTCTTCCTAGCATCGTTAGTGTCCAGTTCAGTAAGAAGCCTATGATCTAGGACCATCAGTTGTGTTGCACTGTAATTAAACCAGCTCATTTACATGACAGATTTATTTTGAGCAGTGTCCTTGTAGAAGACAGTAATTTGAACATAACCTTCATTTGTTGTGGGAATCCAATAGCAGTGATGTCTCCTGAAAATTTCTAATACCAAATTGCCTGTCTGTAAAAGTCAAGCACAATTTCCTCAAAGTCACAGAAAACCATAGAATCATGGAATGATGAAAACTATATTGCTAACCTGTAGTCTGACTATACTTAGTTTTTATTGCTTCCTGAGCCCATGAGAAAATCCATAATACATTTGAAGCCAACATGCCTGCATCAGTTTTCACTACTCTTTTCTGGAGGTGCTACAAGGCTCGGTCCTGTAAAGTGCTGCTCTCCCTCTTGTTCTGCCGATTTTGGTGTGAGGTTGGAGGGCCCAGAACTTTTGAGTCATTGTTCAGAAATGCACATCTTTGGGCCCTAAGGAATTTGTAACTGGGTCATCAAATCTGAGTAGCTTTACAATTTTTTGTTGTGAGTAATGAAATTGCCATTATAGCTGCTAAGGTCAATATATGCCTGGAAATATCTAGGGGTGTAGCAGGGGGTAACTCTACTTCTATCTAGATGAGACAAGACTGATGTCAGAGGAGAAGTGAAAATAAGGATCATTACATTACACGTCTTTGGTATAGTTTAGACAGTTTTGACTACACACCAGATAAAAAATACAAACTGCTATTACATTACACCTCTGTCCCCCAAAAAATGTACTTTGCATTTGCAAAGATACGGTTAGTAAGTAATTTTTTTAAAAAAATTAGAAAAATTCCAACCAAACCAAAACAAAAAAAAACAAGCAGATGCAGATTTCTGGTGAGCAATAGAAAGGAGTTATGTGTCCATTTAGAAGAAATTTCATCTGTTACTTTAATACAGGCTCTTTATTTTGTTATTTTGCTTTTAAGCCAATGCTGAGACTTATCAAAAGATTGCATTTGGAAAAAAAGCTCTTAGAGCATTTTTCTCATATACTGTAGCTTAACAGGAATGTATGAAATTCAAGATTGGAAAGTATTACACAAGTATTCTTTTTCCTTTGTTTTTTTTAAACACATTTTTCCTCAACCTGCTTCTCTACCAATGTCTTTTTCCCACAAGACTCCAAAGGAAAAATGACATCAAATGGTAAAATCCTGTTATATGTAATTTCCAGAAGAATCCATGGAAATCTTGAATATGATTTTATCATTTGCACTGTAATGTTCCATTGTTAAAAGGAGCAGCACATTGAAGAGTATTCAGTTGCTGAATACTTAATGGTAAGCAAAAGTTTCTGTGAATATTACAGAACACTTAGGAATTTGTAGCACCTCAGATCTGTTATATGATAATAGGAGTTAGAAATGGAAAACTCCTGTCATATCAGCTTGACCATCTCCCTGACACCGCCAGATTGTTGTCTTCATTGTGGTACTAATTTGCAAATGTCATAAGCCATGTGGCTTCCTCCATTTCCCTTGGGAAAATACATGGCTTTAATGCAGCCTTTGAATATTCCTTTCCTTGACTTCATCTTCTTGATCCACTTTTATATCTCTTCCTTGCACTAAATTCCTAATGTTGTTTTGCCTTTGGCTGTTCTATTTCTCTCCCTCCTCTCTTTTGTGTTTTCCACAAAATCACACAATTATTTATGCTTTTGGAATTTCTTCCATTTTGTTGTATCTTTCTGGTACTGAGGAGCCATGAGCTTATGTGTACCATAGGCTATAAAGAAGGTATTGGAAATCCCTACTGGAGAAACAGATATTTATGTATTGAAGGTGTTTTGGGGCCTTACAAATTAAATTTGCACAAGAAGCACAGCACAGGCCCTAAATGCAAGTCTATATCAGACTCATTATTCATAAAAAGGTGGGGGTTTTCCCCCTATAAACCTAATATACTTCTTATTCTATGGTGTCGGATAAAGCCACATATAATTTGCATGTATGTATTTTAGCTAAATTTGTTGAAAGCTTCATTCTGACAATTATCATGCATATTAAAACAATAACTGCACTATTTTGACTTAAGATACAGGTACACACTGACAAGTAGAGCTCTTTGAATAACAGGGGGTTTTTTAAGTTTCTGACTTGAAGCAAAAAAAACCAAAAAAACCCAAAAAACCAACCCAGAAAATTTGTTACTTTGGAACAACCTCCAGTGATTGATTCAGGTTTTTCTTTTTCTCCTCAAATGAAGTATTTTGCTTAGACTTCATATCTGCTAAGCCTTTTTTTTTTAAGATTATATTCAAGGAAGTTATTTGCAATACTTCAGTGTGAAATGAAAATTCAAAAGATTTTGAAAATATAAAAAATGCTGTAATTATTTACTTTTTTAGCCAATCTGCTCTGACAAATTCTGAAGAAATTTGACTGATGGTTTGTTTGACCTGCATTTAAAATTTTCTAAGGAAAATCATCTCAGCTGAAAAGTTTGCTCAGTATTAGCTGAAGTTACATAGGTAGATGAGGAATGTTTGAAGTTATACTAACAGGGAGGTTGTAGGTCTTCAGATGCCAATTATGAACTGCAGCCAACCTACAGGAGTAGAAATTAACTGTAATATGTATATCATCTCCATGCAGGATCTTGGATCTTCCTGCAGGCAGACACTGGGTGACTGTCTCCAGGAGTAGGATTCACTGCCATTCATATGAAAATGGTGGAAAATCTTGCCCTAAAGCTAACCTACCCCTGGAGTTTTGCCTATCTGTCATGGTGATTGCTTGTCTGGGAAGATAAAGGATTTGTTAATAGTCAGCTGGCTGGTTGGTCTGTCTGTCTGGGAAGTCAACAAAACAGCGCAACAAATCAAGCAGGCAAAAGACTGATTACTATGGCATTACTTCTCCCCAGGAAAAAGCGAAAAGTTGTGTCTACACAAAGACTACCCTGTTTTTAATATATTATCTTCTGTCTAATCTCAATGTACACACCCCAGATTTTTATTTTTTTTTCTGACAGCAAATTATTAAAGAGCCCACATTTCTAAAAAGCTTAGCAGGAATTTGAGTTGCAGTGAATGGGAAGATATAAGCATGACATAGAATAAATTAAAGCACTGACATTTGTGTGGCCATAATTAGTTAAGTTTTAGATTTGTATTGTGTGTATTTGCCTTAGAATTAATGTACCACCCTAACAAAGGCTGATAGCTAATTAGAAAGAAGGGAGGTTTGGCCACTGAAAAGCAAACTCATTTTTAGGATTTACTTCTTGGCAAGAAATACCTGTTCCAGCTGAAATTGTGTAATTTGTGATGACTTCTTGTGATCATCTCTAAATGAAAACAACCATTTCTCAAAAAATTTGCAAGCTTTCCTAGAAAAATGTCCAGGATTTGATAGGTGATTGTGCTGAGCCAATTGTTTGGAGAAAATAGGTATTCTTCATCCAAAACTTTGGCTTAATTGAAATTACGTTTCCCACAGTAATGATCAATGACTTCATTTCAGATAGCTGCTTTTTAACCAGCTTGTCTTTCTGAAAGCATATTCAGTTTGCTCTGTAATTTTTTGGGTTTTGTTTTGGTTGGGTTGGTTTGTTTTTTTTTTAGTTCCTGAATGAAACTTAGAATACTGTTCTGTTATTAGAGTGCTACTTACAGAGCTCTACATTGCTTCAAACTAACCAGCATCCCACTCCTCTTGTTCTTCTTTCCTTGATATCTATAAATGTAAGCTACATTTGGTGTTTTGGCAGCTCCTTGTTTCTACAGATCATGTTTATTCCAGCAGTGTGTGGGGGTGTGTGTGTATATATATGTGACTGGAGTCATTAGAAGAAGCAGCTGTGCGCCTTGGGAATTTTTGGTCATGTCACTGGATGTTTTTCCTGATGTTCAAATTTGGTAATTTTATATTAGAAACATTTCGTATGTCTTGGGCATTTTCCAAATATGAAAGACCTAAAGAAAGCATAGAAACTTTGTGACATTATAAATGTAGGAGTCTGAACTTTACCATTTTCAGTTTGAGTACTTGATAATCCCAGAGAGTGTGAACTGGTGCACACCAGCTTACCTTACCTGAAACAGATGGGCGGTAATTCAATCTATTTGTTCATTCCTTGGATCCATTGGTGGCAACTCTAATGCTTTTTAGGTGTCGGGGTTCTCAACAGAAAATTTTGTAGTAAGGATGTGTATGGGTACGTGCATGTGTGTACACCATATAACATAATGACGGTTGAAGACAACAGTATTATACACAACAAGCACAGCATAAGTTATTAACTGTCAGGATAAAATTAATGATAGGGATATTAAGTTGCTGTACTTTGGCAAACAAAGAACCAAACCAAAGAAATTTCCTTGGAAGGGACACTGTAACTTTTCCTAACATGTCCCTTTTTACAGTCGGCCAGAGTTGCCTGTAGAGTCTCCACTGAGGACTACTTCCTAGGGGCATGAATGCACAAGAACTTTGTAAGGTGTTTAAAAGTTGATTTAAAAAAAAAAAAAAAAAAAAAGCGGACACTTGATAAATGTTACCTTTGTCATTGTTACCTCCTTGTTATCTTCATTGTGATACGCTGCTATTGCATGTCACTGTTAAGTCAGAATGACAAAGGAAGATTTTTAGCAAGGTTTTTTAAGTTTTGTGGGAATAGACCCTGCTATCTCCAAGGTAAGAGCTGCCCCTTCTACCCCTGCTATTATGCAGCGGTTTAGAAACTTAACTATTGATAGCTTCATATAGGTTGGACTTGTCATGTTAGTTGCAGTTAGTAGAGGGTATATTTAGTATATTTAGAGTGATGGAAACTGTTGTTTTATATTATCCATCCTGTGATGTGTATGGTCCCTTAGGACAAAAAAAAGTTCACTGAATGAAGTCCATGCTATCAGTCACACTACTTCCTAAATGAAAAGCAAGTTTATTTGATTTACACAATTCTTTAATGAATGAGTCAGTCCATGCTTCCCACTCATTCAGCTGCCATCACTCCCTGTTCAGATACAAAACTCTGATCATTTTTAAATTATGTGTGCAGTGATCAGTGACTCACTGGTGACTTGGGAGGCAATGGTAAGGCTTACTCTCAGTTTATTATTCCATAAAAAGTGATATAGAATACTGATCAAGTCCAGTTTCAGACATTAAAGCAGTGCAGGAAAGTTTGTGGCTTGTCCATCATGATGATCAATCTTCTGCACCACATTAGAGTCAATGACTTTACACTAATCCCTTTTGAACTCCAAGCTAAACTGTGTCAGTTTGCTTGGGATAAGCAAGATATTGTTGCTTTCTTAAACTTTCTGAAAAACCCTTTGGATTGTGTCCATGGAATAAAGACTATATGCTAAGAAAAAGGAAGCTGTATATATTTCCTCAAGCAGTTTATAATGATAATGAAAATTAATAGCAGTGAATAAATGGAGTTCTTAAAAAGATAATTATCATGATTTTCAGAAGAGTGACAGAGGGATCTGGACAGGCTGGATCGATGGGCCGAGGCCAATTGTATGAGGTTCAACAAGGCCAAGTNGGAGTCCCCATCCCTGGAGGTGTTCAAAAAACATCTAGATGTGGCATTTCAAGACATGGTTTAGTAGGCATGGTTTGGTTGGGTGGGTTTTTTTTATTTGTTTGTGTTTTGGGTTGGGGGTTTTTTTGGGTTGATGGTTGGACTAGATGATCCCAGAGGTCTTTTCCAACCTTAACAATTCCATTCTATGATTCTATGACTTGAAGGTGCTAGGAAAAATCTGTTGTCCTAACAAAAAAAAGCAAAAAGAGTTATTAACTTTGGTGATTCAGAACATTCAATTTTGGATCCAAAATTTTATGAAAAACAGTTCCTTTAAAGCTGTAGTTTGTTCTTCGGCTGTTTTATGTCAGGTCTAGAAATAGCAATACTAACCACCAGGCCATGAGATGGGGTGGTTTTTTTTTCCTCTTTCCTCTTTTCTTTTAGGTGGGAATAGCTGAAGAAAGGGGTGCCTCCCTTCTCTGACTTAATCTGAACTCAAAATAACTTTTGTTGTCTTGTTATAACAGCCCTTTTTCTGAGTCACTGTATGAAAAAGACTGGGAAGTGTCAAATACTGTAGATCAAACTCTTCAAAGCCAACTTTGACTTAGTTTTATGCATGCTTCAGAGCAGACTAATGTACAATAGTATCCAGGAAACTCAGCCAGTAATTCATAAGAGTCCAAAATGTTCTCCTTAGCATGAATCATAGCAGCATAAATGATAGGATTGGAGAAGATACTTTAGGTCAGCCAGTTCAAAGCCTGTGTATCTTCCTCTTCACTAATCCCCACTAGGATTTTATCTACCCTGTCTTTGCAAACCTCTCATATCCTTGACTCAGCCACCTCCCTGGATAGTTCCTTCCATTGCCTAATTGTTTAATCTGAACATCTTTAAACTTTACACCATCATGCTTAGTGTGAACAATTTATGACTACAGAAAATGATCCTTTCTCCTCCCTTCTGCCATCATGCTCAAATGTCATCCCTCCCTTTAAATGTTGTTTGGGTTTTTTTTTTTGGTTTGGTGGTTTGGGTTTTTTTGTTTGTGGTTTGGTGGTGGGGGGTTTTTTGTGGTTTTTTTTTTTTTTTTTAATTTTCCTCTAGCTGCATGAATAATAATTCCAGGAAAGCTGGGTTTTTTTAGCTGTATTTGGTGCTTCTGTCACTGTAACTGATTTTCTTTGAACTTGTAGTTTTTAAGACTCAAAAATACATTTTGATCTACAAATGAACTTTCTGTGACTCAATGATATGTGTGCATTAAGTCATGCTTTTCAAGAGGCAAATTTACAAGACTGAGGTATTCTGTGTCTTTGTTTATAGAAGCTGCTTTCGTAAGGGTGCTAGTGTGCTCTGATTGACAAATACACAAAACACTTTGAAGGCTTTAAGTGACTGTAGATGGAATCTGGTTTTGACTTCAGATATATGCAATCTCATGTTACTAATAGGGATATTAATTTAATCATATACTTTAACTGTGTTTTGAAAACTTGCCTCCAAAAACTCCTGGGGTTCCCTACTGCAGAGGAGTTAAAATTTATCATGATTATTTCCAAAAGCAGCTTCCCAGTTCATAACTGTGTTGATAAATATATAAACCTTTCAATATGCATTTGTCTAAGTGTGTGTTCAGACCAGTATTATTCTGATAGAAGTTTTGGATGGTCTATAAAATGAAACACTGAGAATTTCATAGTGGGGGATATGAAGATGAAAGGAAGCTTTTTGTCCAAATGAAATAAAGTAAAGGAGCCTTAATCTACAGAATTCTTAATTTTACACTCTGTATTTCTTAGGATCTGCCTAAGCTTGTCAGAATATACTAATGATAAACCGCTCTGATGTCAATCGTCTCACCTACGATGATATAGCATGTGCCATTAGATCAATGTGAAATTTATGTTGTTCTCCTAGATGACTAATAAATATTGCATGTTGAGAAAATACAGGGTAGAGGTGGGAAAGCTGATTATTGCAAGCCATGTTTTCATACTGCCTCCCATTTTGTAGTTACACAATAAAAATAGCTGCAGGCTGTACGTCACCTGTCAGCTCACCTCTCCCACAGTTTACTCATGCGGTGGTTCTTTGATCCATGCAGAAGTATTCCAGGTTCCCTATAGCCATGTATAGTGCTGTCTGGCAAAGTTGTGTGAAATTGAGGTAAATCCTGCTATATTACTTAAGTTCTCCCAGCCCATAATTACAGTTAACACATTAGGTTGATCCACTGTGTTTCATGAGCTTGAATGTAACCATTCATATTACCCATTTTGGCATAGCAATTTGTAGAAATAGACACAAAGGTTATTTGTAAGAAGTCAATGTCATGGAAATAACAGGGTTTGAAAGCAGTATCTTGGGCAAAATTTTATGGGTCAAACAAATGTTTTTGCATTATAATTTTATAATTACATTTTAATTTTTAAACATGTTATGTTTTCAGCCTAATAAAGGAAAAGATGCATTAGGATATTATAGCCTTTTCATGAAGATTCCCCCACTCCCTGATATTTTTGTAAACCTCCCTTCTTTAATTTCTGTGCTTTTATGCTTCTTAGATGTCCTCTAGCCAGTCCGCAAATGTATTGAGGTTGAGGGCACTGTGCAGTGGCAGTGACAAATGTCTTAAGCATGCAGCTTAGTGGACAATGCTAATGCACAGATTAGTGCCTCTTGGTCTCCGGTAAATCTGCAGCTATTCTCTTCAGGTACAAAGAGCTGACCATGATCATACTGCCTTTTGCTGTTTCTCACCCGAACTATTTGCATGTCCAGCTTTTGTAAGAGTGTGCAGAAACCGGTTTCCTAATTCTTGTGAACTCTTTTTCTTAATTATGGTGAGAAAGTAAGATACTCTCCAGCATCTTTTTATGTACTACAGAGCTATAAACAGCTCCAGAGGTGTTCTCAACAAAGCTATATAGTCAGGAACAGTATTAACTGTGAGCTCTGCAGTGGCTTTTGTGGTCCTACACTGCATTGAGCTGTGTGTAGTATTTCACTGTAAATGCATGTCTTTAGCAGCTCCTTCCACTGTGCTACTTCTGCAGGGCCTTCCTCAGTAAGTATCTGTGTTAAAAATTGTTATTTCCATGATGTATTTCAAGTGGTATCTCCTTTTATCTTCTCTCAGCCTTGTCGATCTCTTAGTCCTAGAGCAATATTTCTTTCTTTTTTTCCTCTCCTCTAGTGTTTGTAGCTCACCTTGGTTTCTTATAATCCACACATTTCATTATCATGCCACCTACCTCCTTCTCCTAGATCATTAACGAAACAAGATGGGACCTGCTGCTGGTCCCTTTGGCATCCCAGCATGTGCTGTGTCGTAAGAGTTTTGAACAAAAGAACTACCATTTGAGGGCTGACCTTTGTAAATCCAAGTCAGCTCTTAACATGGTATTTGCAATTGTCCTTTTTTTTTTAAAAAAAAAAAAAAAAAAAAAAAAAAAAAAAAAANAAAAAAGAAAAACAAGAAAAAAAATAGAAACTTCAGCAAGGGGAACTTCTTAGCCCCTTGGGGGCCTTGGGCTTCCAGCTGTTGCTGAAATTTTACTGCTTTAGTCTTTTGTATCTTAGCAGTTTCATCCTTGATCTCCTGCTCTGTTAGCTTCGCTGATGCCTTGCTTCAGTCTCAAGGCTTGAGATAAATTTTTTTCTGTTTAGTACCATCAGCCATGAAAACCGTTGTAAATACTGAAATCCCCAAGCACCAAAAAACATCGATAATGTAAAATGAAAACTGAAAAACAAATCTAGATGTTTTTGTCCACATGGAATTGCACAGATCTAAATGAAAGCATGTTCTTTTAAAATTATGTAGATCGTTGGTGCTAAAGATTGTTGGTGCTAAATTCTGTGTGAACATGGTTGTGAAGGCAGTTGGGCTGACAGGCCACTGGTTGGGTTTAGAAGACTTCAATGCTCAAATTTTATTCTGCTGACTTGCTGGATCATTTCACTTGACTGGGTGTGTGGGGATTTCAGCCTTCTTCAGAGATGGCTCATAAGGAAAAAAAAAATACATAAAAGCTGTGTGTTATTTTTATTATTATTCATATATCATTTGTAGATGGTGTCAATTTATTTTGGATTGCTTTACATTCATTAGAAAAGGATTTAAGTTAAATAATTTTCAACCTAAACAGTGGACATGTAAGAAACTGTTGGGTTAAATAATCACTTCAAATTGAAGTCAAGCAAGTATGTGTGTATAGAAATTTGTGTGATTATCTGCTGTTCTTTTTCTCCCTAGATATTCCAAGTAGCTTTTTATGAGTTTCTACCCAGTTTTCCAATTCTGTCAGGTTCATTATTGCAAAGATGAATCCATCTTGAATCGGATATTAATTTCATGCACTGTTATTTGAAAATAGGAAATGCGGTTTAAGACAGAAGTTATCTTCAATACAGGGTTTTGCTATTTTCCCTTTGTGCAAAGTGTTAGTCTTATATAAAAACAATGTCCTTGTTAATGAGTTTATGAAGGCTAATTTTCTATTGTTTTGCAATTCGTATTGCCAGTTCTGCCTGGAAAAAGGGGCAGGCAAAATGCAAGCAGATTAGAGTAACTGTATCTCAGATCATATGCCCAGTTGTTCTCTGCCATTTTTTTCTGATGTAAAAGTAGTCCATGATTTTATAACTCAGACTGTATCATCCATCATGTGCATAAAAGAGCTGATGTGAAATTGTCCTTATTGCCTTAAGTTTTTATATTTCCTAAACTTGTGAGTGCTTGAATTTGCAAGTTATGCATTGTTATCCTGTTTTGCATGTAACAAATTGTTTCCTCCAGCTATAACCAAGGCTTTTGCAAACTGATGGAATCAACAATATAGTGCATGTAGTTACCCAGTACACTGAATTTTTAAGCATCTTCTTTCTCTTTTACAGGTTTGTCTGAGGATGCAGCAGAGGAAGCAGAAAAGCCGTGAAAGCTGAAGACGACCCTCAGGAGGAATTTCTATCTAATGTCAAATGCATTTATAATGCAGCAGAACCAATCCATTTTACTCTGTACTGATTGCAGCTTCTGGAAGGAAAGGACTGTGCTAATTTATACAAAAAAAGTTCCATTCTAATAATTTTGGTTTGGTCTCCCTGCCAACTACTAGCATGCTTTCTGTGAGCGGAGTTTAAGCACTTACCCAACTGTGGCAGGGGTGTTATGTTATGTTTTGCGATATATCAACCCTTTCTAAGGATTCAGTTGATTGATCAAAGACTGTTTACACATAGATAAAAGCAACCTTTGTTTCAGGATATGTTTTATCTTTTTCTTTTTTTTTTTTTTAAGATATTCTGAACTATACCTCCCTTTGAGATTATATTAACATTTGTTATATCACAGTTTTGACAAAAGATAACTATCTTGTTTCCTCCTGTACTAACAGTCATGATTCCAGACAGCTGAATTCACCACCAGAAGAAAAACTAGTAATCCATCAACTTTTTTTCCACACTCCCTCATTGCTTATACAGATTCCTGCTTTCTAGAGATATAGAGTAAAATATAGTTCCTGAATATAAAGGGCAAACCCTTTTGCCACTAACTATGTCACTAGGAATGTAAATAAAGTTTACACTGTAAGTACCTTGTGCACAGCAACACGTGGATCTTTTAATGGTTACCTGTGATTTCTGTTTTTCTTGTCAATCGGTCTGTTCTAGTTATGGGTAAGATTTTCAAAAGTAACTAGAAATTTTTGAGTGCCTTAATTTTTATTAATCCAGTTGGAGGGTGCTTTGAGGATTGAGTTTTTGGAAAGTGCTGAGTATTCGCCTTCTTAAAGTCAGGTCCATGCAAGGTCCCTGAGATGCAACACCCAGCAACTGAGGTGACCTTCGAGAGGACCTTGTCCTAGGGTTTGGAAGTGTCACTCCTGGGAGTGAGTTGAGATATCAATAAAAGATACTTGGAACTGAAAATAACAGACCTGGGTCAAGTGTAAAGTAAAAACTGGCATTTGAACAAGGCCTCTCCTGACTATTGCTGATTCATACCAAAATACAAGTTGCAGTCTTTTGGATGGCAGATACAAAAAGCACTACTGGTCTCAGCTTAGTTTCTGGTGGATGCAATTGCATAAGCCATCCTCCATGTCCCACGCTCCTGTTGGTTTCCTCAACAGGGGTTCACTGACTCCTGTTCTAGCTGTAGAAGAGGTCCCTCCAACTCACTCTTGTGCTGTTTCAGTAGAGGTTGTGACAGTTGCGGTGGTCAGTGCTAGACTTGATCTGTGGATAAACAGGAGACATTTTTTAGGATGTCTTAAGACATCAACATCCATCATCTCCATACCTCTTTGCATCCACTGCCAAAACAAAACCAGCTTTGTACCACTTGTGCGTCTGCTGCTTAACCCTCTTGTCCTACTCTGGCTCAGTAAACATGATATAGGCGTGTTTCATGAAGCATTTTTCAACATGTTAGCTATTAAATACCGCTAAGTGGCCAGGGAACTGGGTGAGGCTTCTGATAGATACCTCAAGGACTGAAGTGGGCAGCGACTCCCAATAAAAATGACTCTGTTCCCCAGGAGACCTCAGCTCAGGTATCTACAAGTTGTGGGGCCAGAAATCTTGCTTCTTTCCCAGGAAGGAAAAATCCTACCCCCTGCCTCATATGAAGTGATTCTGCTGGCTGAGTTTTCTTCACTCTGATCCCTCCCCCGTGGTTTTTGTCAGGAGGGTGGTATCCAACCCATTGTCAAGGTACCCTGCTGCGCTGCGAAAATTACACAATAAAATAATCTCCTGTAGTCTCTGTCTGTACACATCTCAATGACCAAAGAAAATCCATGGAGAACTAATCAATTACTGTAGCTATTAGGCTTAAACTTTAACTATAGATCTCAAATCTTCTTTTGTCCTTTTGTCAGCAACTACTGGGTAATCTAGAAAAATCAACCACAGTTACTACTGAAAGCCTGTACCAGAACAGTGTAGAATCCTGGACCAAAGAATCCTAAGCTATAGGTGTATAATATAGCTGGAAAGCACACTACTATGAGACTTTTGTGAAATATATTACTCTGTCATCATTACCATTATTGAATGTGATCCCAGTGCTCAGAACTGCCTGGCCTCATTGGGAGTTTAGGGTAAACAACGAGTAGGCACTCAGGTCAATTATATCATCCACTCTTATTTAAGTTATTTTCTGTCATTTTAAGATGTAAGGCTCAGAAGCACTCTTATTTGCCTTTTCTGCTCTATGCTTTGTAAAATGAGGACTCATGAGAATAGTTTTACAGAAGGGGGAAAACATACTGGTAACAAAGAAGGGGGGGGGGGAAAGTAGAACTGTCTATAGTAGTAATATATGACCTCTTTGTATAGCGCACTAAATTGCGGGATTTGGTAGTATCATCAGGATTTAAAAGAGAAATACAGTTGCACTGAGTAAAAATTACTTAGTTCTCCCAATGCCAAATAGTCCGTCTAATTCAGAGGAAGGAAGTAATTGAAATGTAGTCATTTACGCAGCAGGGTAAGAGGAAATATTGTAAAGTAATTCTTAGCAGTTCTCAAATGTAGTTTGAATTTTTAAAAAAGATCTTTTTGGCTGGAAAAAAATCAGGCCAGTTACAGGAAGTTTTGAAGTTGGAGAGTTGGCCAACTGAAAAATGTAAGGAAACATTTCTAGTTTGGGGGGACCAAGTGTTTGGTTCTCATCAATGACGTTTCTGAGGCCAAGACAGACATTGCTAGCCAATCAAACTATTCTGAATAGGATTTTAGAGTAATGCTTGATCAGCTGTTCTGGTCAGCTTAAATATTCAGCCTGTCTGCACATTTAGCTACTTGAGGAGAATTCTATATGTTTAGGTGGCTCACAGATAAAAAAGAATTTTAAAGGATCATTTTATTGAAATTAATTTTGTATACATGTATCTAAAAGGAATTTTGTGACATTTTGAAAACCATGCTGTAAGTCGTGGCAACTTTATTGTATTTGTGCTATAACACTTTGAAATGCAATTTCTCGAATAAGTTCTAACGTAAAATATATGTATTTTATTTCTGTTAAACAGGTAAATATTTCTAGAGTTTATTCTGTTGGTAGAGTTTCTTTTCTGAATGTTATTGTCCAAGGGCTTCTCTTTCACCTTGTTTTTGTGCTGTTGCAATTTAGAAAAACAGATTAAAACAATTACTACTCTGATGACCAAAATCTGGAGATTTGGGCTCTGCTGATCTTTTGGGCTTTGAACACAATGCTGAGTTCAAACTAGGACTGTGGTTTCCAGCCCCAGATTGGTACTTCTGTCCAACTATTATTAAACTATGACACAGAAAACCAACATTTCTTTACTTTCAAGGGGCTGGGTTTCACTTTATAATGTCTTGTCTTTTTCTCTTCTTCAGCATTTACTGTACAGCGAGCATTAGAAATAAGTTTCAATATTCTTATATTGCTTATAAAGAGTAATTTCCTGCCATAAACTGAAATTGCTGAGCAGAGTTTGTATTTGTGTGTGAAGTCCTTCCAGCATTAAAAAAGTACAGGTTGTGCTCTGTATTGAATAAGTATCTTTCCGTCTTATCAGAATATCCTGTTTATAAAAAATCTATTTAAAAAATTGCTGCAAAGGTGCTGTAAAATATATGACATGCTCCTGAAACCAAGCCTGTGTATCGCTTCTGTATTTGAAATTAACCTTGAGCCTTGTTTGTTGTCACCCCTTGACATCATGCTGCTTTGTTCATTTACTTCCTTCTAGCATAAGGTTCTTCTGGTATTTATGCTATATCTTCATAAACTGTTTGCAGATGACTTAGTTCCTTTGCAACTCAAAGGTACAGTTTGCATAGTTTTTCGCTAGTTCATGACCCTTGGTCCTCTTGAGGGGACAGAATGTCCTCAGGTCCTGTTGAAACAACTGGGAGGCAGAGGCACTTGGTGTCTACAGGGCTGGGTTTATAATTAGCAAATGTGACCCAGACTAGAAGAGTTTTTTTGAATGACTTGTTTCTATGAGAATTTATTCTGATATTGTAGTAGACCAAGTTCAACGCAAGTTTGATATTCATATTTAGACTGAAAAACATTGCTTAGAGTCTGAAACTCCCCTCTACTTGTCTATCTCCTGCCTTGTAAATTCTTGTAATGGGTCAATAGCATCAGGAATGATTATTTCTGTCCTTCTCTGCAAGATAGCTGGCTGTTTGCTGTATAGAAGCTGCTAATTTGGGGGAATATGCTTTATCTGGGAGACCAGCAGATCACAGCAGAGACACCTAGCACTTCTTTTAGGATTAAATGTATAGCAAGTGATTTAATTAATCATGGAATGGAAGCATAACCCAGTTAAATGATTTGAACTGGTATTCTCAGACAATGTGTCCCAATTGCTGTATCTTTACATCTGCTATAGCAAGGAGTACAAACAAATGCAACATGCAAGCATGTTTAAATATGTACAGTTGTTATTTTAAAATACTGTGGTATTTTCCAGGAGTTTCATGTTGTCAAAAGCAGGAAAGGGAGTAAAATGTCATTATATTTTCATATGCACTCATTGTAGGTTGATGTTTCTTTTGCATGCACTGTCATGTGCTTAGATTTACTACATGTATGAGGCATCCGTGCTTGCAGGTGAACCTGCTGTGTTGAAGATTTCAGTATCCATCCTCATTCTTAAAATGAAAGAACTGAGCAAAATCATGTTTTTATAGCAGGAAAAAATTGCAGAAGTAACCAGGAGCCCTGGAAGAGATCCACACCCGCAGGCTACAGCATGTAAATTTATGTTAGCTCTAATGGGAATATTTTCCATTTGATAGAGCATGAGCGTATCCTATTATTCACTTGTTTGCTAGCACCACTTTAACACTACACTCTCGTCATAAAAAGTATTTCTTTTGGAAATTATTTTTGGCAAAACCAGTTAAGACTCCAGAGGAAAATGATAACAGTGTTTGATAAGATATTTTGATACATCTTTATAAGCAGAATAGAGACTTGGAGTGCTTCCTAAGTGGTAATGATCATCGCAGATCATAGCTCACCCCCCACCACAGCTCTAGCTGGGTGCAGACTGACGGTGTATTTGGCTGCAGAAACAAGATAAAAGCTGTTCCGATTATGTAAGCTGTTGCCTGATCAGAAATCTTGTAGGGAGGTCAGTCATCCTGAGTCATTACTGTAACCCGATTAGAAGCCCAAACCTACTTTAGTTGAATTTAAATGAGTATTTTGCCATTGATTTTGACAGGAGAGCATCCATACTCTTCTACTGGAGGCTGCATGTCATAAGATGACATATAAGCATGATTTCACTCCTAGCTAGATGATGTAATAAATTATAAGGGTCGCTCCAAAAGGTACTGTTCCTACAATACAATATGCATGAGGGTTAGCTAGTCAGTATTAATTAAACAGCTGCTGCATTCCACTCCAGAAGTGGTTGCTTCTCTGTAGAGAAAATAAAACCCCAGAGCATCATATACGTGTTACTTCAGCCACTTATGAGATGAAGTCATTCTCAGGATGATGTAGAGCACTTTTCAACAACCAAAGCAGCACTATTAAATAGTTTAGGAAATCAAGCAATGAACAGCATGCTCCCCTTCTGTTCCTCAACCAAGAGAGGATGGGAGGGAAGTATTTCCAGGACACGTTCTATTAAGAAGAATGCACTTACTTAATTTGGCATTTGATCAACAGAAATCTTGGCCCTCTGTCTTCTAAAAAGTTGCCATGGTTTCTCTAAATTGATGTTGTTGTTGTTATTACTATTTCCTGAATTTTACATACTATTCAAAAATTGGCACCTCCAGTCTCCTCGCATTACACTGAGACATTTTATCATCGTTAATGAATGTAGCATAGGTGCTATTCTTAGACAACCTTAGGAAACAACAAAGGTTTTGATCCAAGGATGGCTTGGACCAGTCCTCCTTACTTTGCTAAATCTGATGAGACCTTATCGTAGTGTCTACAGTGTGTTTGGGAAATAAATGAGGTTTTATTGTATTGATTGTATTACTTTATTTATTTTAAAGGATAGACCAGTTTCACAGCATCTTGGAAGTGTTAGAGAACATATGAAGAAGTTGGTCTGTAACAGATGATGTTCCAATTCCTTATGAAGCAAGCATTCAATAATTAATCGTTACTTCAAGTGCCCACAATACATTATAATCATGGTCGGATTCAATTACAAGAGACATAAAGGGGATTATTTTTCTTTTTTCTTCCCCTGATGAATGATGGTATAATGAAGTGGAGGCAGTTAGGATCCATAAATATTGGAGAACAGTCAAGTTGCTACATATATAACAGGAACTGCTTTTTCTAGCTGTCTGGATGTGGAGCGTCTTCCTTCTGCTTGGGCAATGAGTGTAACTAAGAACTGATGAGCATTGGATAACATGGTGTGAGTGTAGATCCAGTAGAAACAGAGTTTCTTTTGGCAGCATAATTGAGTGCCATGTTCCAGCATTAACTATAGATATTTTACAGTGGTACAACAAGTATCTTTCATCATGACACTGGACAGCTGTTTTGCAGACTTCAGGGTGCAAGTCCCAAAAGCAATCGGGAGGTTGGTGACTGTGAAGAGTGTGTTTTGCCCATTGCTCTGGGCAACAGTACTTCAGCTCTAAGCATTCAGCCCCTTCTGACAGTGACCAGAAGCCCCGGGAGGAGGAAGAGGAGACCCAAGGAGCTAGAAAGTTCGCTTAACTGATTTCCAGCAGAATTGTGTCCTGAAGCTCCCATGCCAGCTGCCACAGAGAAATGTGTTCTTCTGAGAAGAGGAATCCTGGCTCCCCTGGGTAAGACTGTGCCCCCAGGATTAGGACAGTGGGGTGTTTGATGGTCAGGCAGCAGGTCTGGCTGCAGTGATAACAACCAGCTTGACATCAGTGAAAGAAGACTGAAAATTAATGTTCCTGTGACCAAACAACCAAAGAAAAATGTGGATAATATGACTGGCCTTTCAGAACAGCTACTGGTTTATCATTGCTGTGTCAGTTGTACCTACCTAATCCCACACCTCTGCGAATCAAGAGATGGAAAGTCACAGCCAAACAAGGTCTGAGTGGAAGTGGATGATACTTCCTCACTGCAGGCAAGCAGGACTGGAGAAGGTAAAGGGTGGTCTTCTATGGAAGTGCTACGGGTGAGGTTGGGAAAAAACAAGGTGGAATAGAATTGTGATGTTTAGGTGGTTGTAGATAGTGGATATTACATACTTAGTGTATTAAGAATTGATTTTATTTTTCTATTTTTGTTGCTTTTTTTTTTTTTTAAACAAAGTCATTCCACATTCAGCATTTATTAGCTCATCTCACAGAGAGGAGTCCTTCCTTTGCTTTTAATCCTTCTCGTCATCCACATTTTTGTAGGTATCAGTCACTCTTGCAATCATGTCATTCATTTCTTTTCCTTTTTGCTGTTTTTTTTCCTACCAGGTCCCCTTGACCATAAATCGATGCTTTTGCCCAGCAGCCACTTTGTAGATGTGTTTTAAAATCCTGAAAGAAGGAAAACTTGCAGCAAAATGAGTGTTTTGGTTAAAACTTTGAAATACAATGTAGCTATTCTTCTCTGGGGTGAATAACTTTGCTTTCAGCATCAGGAAAATAATGAATGGAAAACCAAATGTGCATTAAAGAAATTGAAGCTTTTTTTTTAAAGGGCTACTGCCCAAGTATGTCATCCAGCGGAGGAAAGTTGGTAGCTGCATTGTTTTTTTGTAAGACAACTACCCAGACGGTGATGTGATACCTTCTATTGGGCTAACCAAAGTTAAAAATAGAACTGAGCAAATAAATCCCAATGAGTAACAGAGTTAGTACATTTAACCTTTCTTGCTTCTCATTAAGATCCACTTTTTCAAACCTGGCCACTGATTTTTGGCTTCCAGTTTACAGCGTGCCAGGAGAGGACCTGATTGCTAAGCCTGGTGAGCTTCCTACCTTCAGCTTGACAATTTTGATCGCACAAAAACTAATAGGCACAAAAATACAGTCTAGTTCTACTTGTTCAGGACTATTGCACTGGCCAAAAAAAACCAATTTCCACAAATGCACTTCCATCTCTCTGTCATTGGAGATATCTAGGACACAAATCTGAACCCTGAGTGTTTAGCTGAGTTAGGCTTCTTAGGTCTCAAACCAGTAGGCACGTCCATCCCTCTGTGGCTGAGCTAGGAAGTGAGTTCAGGCATTTAACTGTATGTTTCTTTATTTGGATTGCTATAGTACAGCTGGGGGAGGCTTTGCGATAACATACATGGAAACCCACATGCACTGTGCCTTTTTTATATAGACGATTGCCACCAAATCACTTCCACGTTGACTTCTGATTCAAAACTTGTTCCTCTCTTTCTCTCTGGTCATTGTCCTCACTACTGTAAATGTTTATTCATCAAGTTCAAAGACAAATTATTCCTCTTCTGTATCACTTCTACCCCCGTTCATAGTTACCTGTCCTTCAAAAGGAGCCATGCAGTACTGCAAGTGGCCCAGCAGAGGTAAGCAGATCAAACCGCCTGTAAATAGCAAAGTTGTATAACCCTCTCTGATTCAGCATCCAGAGGGTGTGGTGGAGCAGTTTCCAAAATGCTAAACTTACCAGAATGGCCAGAGGACATTTTTGTTCAGAAAAAAAAAAAGCAGCCAGAGGGTATAAGCAAGAGGAGCCCCCTTCCCCTTCTTAATTTCTTGTGCCTACTTCATTGTTACTCGGGGCTAGACTGGTAGTCACGTGGATTCTGTGGTGAGAAAATTGTGAGTTTGACTCTCAGCTAGGACAAACCGAAACTGGGGTAGCCGAGGCTCTGACAGTGTGTTTGGGCAGCCCTAGAGCCACGCGCTAGCCCTTTTCCCCTTCTGCCCCTCTCTGCACACATGCTCAGGCTCCTCTGTGCTCCTGAACAGGGCAGAAGTGGGGATGCTTGGTTTTACTTCTCAAGGGTAAATTTCCTGTTCCAACACAGGCTGCGTCTGCAGTCAGGCTGTGCCAGCATCCCTCAAGACTTGCCATGGATTCCCCCAGCTCCGTGCCTCTGCCTGGCTCATGTCGGAGGTGTCATCTGGCTCCCCTTTATTTATTTCCCACCCTTTGTAAACCAGGTGGTGCTTATAAAACACTCATAAACCAGTATAATACTTTTTTGCCTCTCCCTACAGGCTCCTATGTCTCTCCTTCACCTTCACTGTGTGCCTACAGGGATATTTTTGGGTTAATGTACCCCACCGTCTCTGGTAGGCTTGGCTTAGTCCCTGTCCTTTCCCTTGCTAAGGCCTGCATTATCAAAACTAACTGATAATTTTGATTGTGCTCGTTTTTCAGATCCCCCAATTAAACTCGAGGCTTGTGGCTCAGTCTGGGAGCCCAGAAAGTGAGACTCCAGATTTGGAGAATTTGTTTGCAGGTGAATAGGGCCATTGTTTGGCTGCTCCTGCGCTCATACCTTTGCAGTCTGGCTGGATTCTGCTAGCTGTGAAAAAATACTTAGTTTGCATTACACCTCTTCTAGGAGAAAACAAAGTACAGCCTTCAGAGCCATCTTTTCTTCCTTGTTTCTTCTAGTTTGCATCATGTAAATTCAAACTGTCTTGTCTTAATTGTTTTCTGCACTTGGGCCAACAGCCCAAAGCCAGTGAAATTATGTGCGTTTTATCCTCTGTGCGCTCTGCAGAAACAACTTTACAAACCACAGAGACTATTTTAAACTAAAGGGCCGTTTTTTGAAATCCTATCATTACAAAGCTGAGGCTTGATTATTGTCCTCTGAGTGCTTCATAGCAGCAAAATTCCTGCATTTGGGGAATTGTGCTGTCTATTCATCCAGTTGGAGTGGATCCAAAAGCAAAGTGTGGAACTGTTATGAGCACTGGCTAGTGCTCACAATGTTACTTTCTCTAATAGATGGCCTGTATTGTCATTTTGTGGAATGCTTAGATGTCAATTCATCATCATTTGGAGTGTGGGGATGATTTTTTTTTTTTTTAATAAAGATTCACAGAAATGATCTTTAAGAACTTCAGTTGCTTTCATTACTTCTGGCACAACAGAACTGAAAGCAGCTCCACTGTGGGGTGGCGAAACCCTCAGTTCTGTGATTTATTATTTGATATTTTTCTTTCTTAATATGAACATTTATGAAAGTAAACACATTGTTCAAAACAAGTTCATCTAAGAAAGGAATTATGAAAGTTAAGAAATACCGTCCTGGATGATCTTTTGGGGACAGGCTGGGGTCTCCATCCTGCAGGTGCTCTGCACTGTACGTGTCCCAAGCAAGCCATCCAAGCGATACCAAAAATCACGCAGCTTGCTCGGCGTGGACTGTAAGTACAGGGGCAGTCTCATGCCTTTTCTCTGAAGGTTTCCAGCTGGACTTTTGGGATTGTTTCTGTCTAGCTTCCATGAAATCACTGGCTCCCAAGGAAAGCCTGGGAGATCCTGAACGCTGACAGCTGCTTAGCTGAGTTTCTGGATTAATTTAGGTCTGGTGCCAGTTTGAATGCGAGGGCTAACTAAACAGATTGCAACATGGTGGACAGTCCTTGGCTGCTACTAGGACCACAGTCACATCTCCCCAGGCCAGAGGTGTGACTGTCTGTTTGCACTGCACTCAGTACTGCTGCTTTCAGAGGGCTACAGGCCCAAATTCCTCCTGAGGGCCCCAGGAGATGCACCCCATTGGGAGAAGAGACCTGTTCCTTGGGTAACCTAACACAGAGTGAGCCTGAACACGGGCACCCAGATGCTGTAGTCACCCCATTTTTGAATGGCGTTATCGTGGCTTCCTCTAGGGGCCTGCTGCCCATGATATGATTATTCTTATTGACCTCATCAGGGCTACTCTGATGTGCGAATGTTTCCCAGGGAAGGCCTAAATTATGTGGTCTATGAGCACAGCGAGCAGTTTCCAAAGTACTTCCAGCACCGTAATGTTCTTTTCGTTTAATAAGAGCTATCTTATTTATTATCGGACTTCCATGCCTGTACAAACTACACTACAGCCATACAGACTGACTTCAATTTGATCAAAACATAAGAATATTAAAGCAAATTTGATCCAAACCTAATCATATTGAAACCAGTTAGAATTGTAAGTGACTTGGTAAAGAGGTAGCTGTGTTGTTTTTCAAACTATCTTAATTAAAACCCCAAAGCCCCAAAGCCATGTATTCTGCTCTGAAAATAGTTTATCACCAACCAGCCTCTTGCAAGACATCGTTTTGTATGTTGTAATACCTGCCAGCCGCTACCTTGAGACTTCAGAGTCTACGTTGAAAGATACCTGAAATAAATAGCATACACCACATGTAAATACATATTTAAAATTCTGTGAAGCCTTAAAACTGTTGATTAATTGTTTTCTTTGGTCACAAGTAATTCAGCTGACTCTCTTGGCTTTAACCTGCTAATATATACAAGACATGTGACTGATACTTTCCTAAAGTAAATACTATTACCTGTCTCTGTTCACCTCATGCTTCTACATGATGTATTTAGAGGTATGCTACTGTCAGAGAGCTTGGGGCTTTGGCAGAAACCCCCTGCAGATCTGTGTAATGACACTGAAAGCCCACCTCTGGCACATTTAATGATGCTCTCATCTCCCCATGAAAGAGCCTTAGATAGCTGAGAGGCAGGCAGATTAATTACAGTGCCTTCTGGAAGTAAATTTTTTTTTCTCTTGCCCAAGTGGCTGTGTGTTTTCTGTTTGGTGAAGGTCTGAGAGTAATCTGACCTGGGTGAATTGGTAGCAAAATCAGACAGGTTTTTAACAAGTTTCTACTTTGTTGTTGCTTGTATACTTGCTTATTTCTGCTTTTTTCCATATTCTTGTCTACTTTTGGGTTTAAGCACAAGCAGAATATCCAGGGTTTAATTAGTCAGATTGGTGGGCAGTTCATTATAACTATGAAATTTTGTGGTATTGCTTCTTTAATAATGGTTGTATTACTAATCATGAAACTGCATAACTAGCAGAAGTTTCAACACATCAGTGCAGGATTACCCTGATTTTCTCATGTATATTATCTGAACATATCCTGGTGGTTTCACTGTCAGTCCATTGCTATTTATATGTGAGGTACTGTCGGTCAGTAGGACAGACCAGGTATTAATGTTAATTGAGTGTGCTTTGTTTAAACCAGAAGCCAAGAAGAAATAATAGGGAGGATTTCTTACCTATACCAGCTGTAATGTTGCATAGCCAATTTTCTAAAAAAATCAAAACCCAAACAAATAAACAAAAAAAACAAACAAAACCCCACCCCAAAAACCTGCAGTAAAAACCACCCCAAAAAACCAAAATCTAAAAAACTTAAAAAAAAAAAAAGGAAAGAAAAACACAACACCCAAACACTTTAAAAAAAAAAAAAAAGTTAATTCTTATATTGCTTAAGCTTTGTATCTGGAAAATAACAACAAATAGGTGTTCTTTGTAAAACTGTCTGTTGTTTTGCTTCCAGATAAAATAAGGTCTTGCTGTACTAATTGCAGGGACAGTAAAAACGAAAGTCCTGTATGGCCAAAGCCAGACGAGTGAAAAGAAAAAGATGCATTCTGCGGACAAACCAAGAGAGCATTTCGCTCGTGTAGGAGCAAGACGCTAGCATGTACGGATTGGATTGCTATGAGCAGATCTGCGGTTCAGGTTAATCGTGGAAGCAGCTCCAGCTCATCCCTGCTCTGCGGCTGCTCTGGTCTCCCAACACTGCCGCCTGCCAGCACCTGCACCGCACAGCAGCTTGTCTTTTTTGCCGACCATTGTCGACAAGCTATAATTTTTTATTATAGATGCCTTAAAATTAACGGCCCTTAGTCTCCTCTCGCTCATTTAAGTGTGAATGAGGGCACCCATGTGGAGGAGAGGAGGCTCCGACTTGATGTATTTCATTCCTCAAACCTCGCCTCTGAGTTTTTAAGCCTTCGGTTGCCATTCAAAACAAGTCCTGGGAGAAATTCTGCTGTGAAACAAGTCCAGCGGCAGGCGGAATGAACTCATGGGGTAGAGTCGCAGTAGGTGAAGTGATGGCCTTACAGGATGCATGCTGTTGGAAACTTGTCTTTTAGCAAAAATGCGAGCCTTTGCTTTTCTGCGCTTGGTAGAGGCAGCTGCTTTTGAACTGGATCCTGGCTGGAGGGAAAAATCTTCTGTCAAAATAAACATGTCTTTTTTTTTTTTTTTTGGGGGGGG